>PVKB01006918.1:0-48108 GCA_004027205.1 Ctenodactylus gundi | reverse complement strand
AATTATCACACCTGTTTTACTGTTTTCATCTTCTGAACAATTGCCACTGCAATCCACCTCTAGTGTTAACAAAGTTCATTTTACATCCATGTTATCCAATCTCTAAAAGTTAATATTTGACTAGTTTCATATCTAAATGAATCAAATAACCAAGGACTCATTCAGCATTTGTGGAGCAGGAGCAGTGTGTCGGGGAGCCGCCACAATGGTGCCTGGGAAATGGGCTGCTGCAGTCCTACTGCTGCAGCTCTGCTGTGCCGGCTCTGGGTTCTGTGGCAAGGTCCTGGTGTGGCCCTGTGACATGAGCCATTGGCTCAACCTGAAGATTATTCTTGAAGAACTTGTGGTGAGAGGACACGAAGTGACAGTTTTGACTCCTTCGAGTAACGTGCTCATTGACTACAGCAAGCCTTCTGCATTCAACTTTGAGGTGTTCCCTGTGCCATATGACAATAAGACACTTGTAGATCTACTAGAGAAACTTGCAGAACTAGCTGTGAATTTTGCACAAACAACACCACTCTGGAAAATAACAAAAACAAATGAAAATTTATTTCTTCAAGCAACTGAAACTCTTAGACTTCTCTGCAGAAGTGTAGTCTACAATCAGTCACTCATAAAGAAACTCAAGGAAACCAACTATGAAGTGATGGTTATAGACCCTTTGATTCCTTCTGGAGACCTGGTGGCCGAGATGCTCGCTGTACCTTTTGTGTACACATTAAGGTTCTTCTTTGGCAACACCATAGAGAAGTACTGTGGCCAGCTTCCATCTCCACTTTCGTATGTGCCCGTTGTCATGGGGGCACTAACAGACAAAATGACTTTCATGGAAAGGGTGAAAAACGTAATGCTTTCATTCTACTTTGACTTCGTGGTCCAGCAATATGACTTTCAGTTTTGGGATCAGTTTTACAGTGAAGCATTAGGTAAGAGATATTGATATTCTTTATACTAATCTACTTAGCAAAAGACTCCTGTTGGGGGGAGACAAGAAAAGGAAAAATTAAAAAATGATTAAGATATGATATGCATATATGACAATCCCAAAGTTAAAAACATTTAGTATGTGTAATAATATATACTAAAATAATTAAATAAATAGCAGGCAGAAGGCTTAAGAAAAGTGTAGCAATATATATTTTCCAAATTTAGATTTCCATGTAGGCAATGGTAAAGAACAATTTATTTTTTCCATTTTATTGATATGTATAAGTGCAAAATTTGAGGTTTACAATGAAGTTGAGCATTTTGTGCACATACGCATCTTGTGAAGGTGGCAAGGGCTTTCCCGCTCTCTTTCTGTCCCTGCCCCTCCCCTCTCCTCCCTCCCTCCTCCCCCAATTAATATAATTGGGGGAGGGAAGGCTAGAGTTCTTTACTCTTTTTTGGTAATTATTAAATTGTTTCTGTGAGATATATTTAAATATCACAAATTATTTTTAAGATAAACAAAAGCCACACAAAAATTAAGCTCATTCAGTAGAAGGTATCTTTTGATCAAACACTTCAGTACAATGAGGTTTCCTTTCTTAGTATCTGCAACATCTAATAGGGTGAAACAAACAAGTGCAATGATTGGAGTTATGGTAAGAAAACCTGACTGTGCTATGCCAGTAATAAACTGACATAAGATATTTTAAAAGTGGAATCAAATTTATTGTACAACTTAATTGTTCTGAATTTTGCTGCACAGGTTAACTGTTCTATTTGTGTACTCATAAAAGAGGATAAAGTTTCAGTATATTTCAGGTAACATGCTTTAGTATTCATATAAATTGAATAGTTTCTGAAGATGCTTTAAACTGGGGAATTCAAAATTTAAATACAAACCTGTAAAGAATTTATGTCTTGGTAGTTAAAAAATGGCAATTTCTTTGCCTCACTGCTAATATTTGTATTGCTTCTTTCTGATAGTTTGAATTTTTCTAATAAAATATTTTGCTTTCTAGTTTAGATGTTCAATTGATCCTCTGATTCTGTCCACTGACTCCAGATCACTTTCTCACTCTTTTTAAGGGTCATGAGGAAACATGAATCATCAAAGAAAAGGTCAAATTTGGTGGTCTTAGCTGTCTGAGACTGCTGTAACTGGACACTGTAGAAAGGTCACACACACACACACACACACACACACACACACACACACACACACACACGAAACACATTTCCTCACAGTTAGAGCACCAGCACAAAGTCCAACCCGAGGTCACCAGGTGCTTCTGTAGGCTTCTCTTCTGGTCTTGCAGGCTGCTCTCAGCTCATGTCCTCACACAGCTGTCCCTCTGAACATGTGGGTCCTTTGTCTTTCTTTCTGTGGGGACACCTGTTATACTGAATTGGGGGCATGTTTTTTTTTTTTTTTTTTGAGACAGGGTCTAGCTCTGTAGCCCAGGCTAGTCTTGAACTCATAGTGCAGAGTTCAGCAATCCTCCTGCCTCAGCTTCCCAAGTGCTAGAATTACAAGTTGTGCCACCAGGCCCGACTTTTCTGATGCCGGGGAACAGAACTCAGAACCTCAAGCTTGCAAGGCAAGAGCATTAACCACTGAGCTACTTCTCTGGCCCTTGAGTGTACTTTCTTGATACATCTGATCTCAATCACCTCTAAGAAGGCCTTTTGCCCACATAGCAAGGCCTCCACGTGTGAACTGGAGGGAAACACAGTTCACTCTGTTACACTGTTTAATGAATATATTGTTTATTGGAGTAAAATGAATAAAACCAGATTTTAAAATCAGCTTCAAACAACATTTTGAATTTACAGCACATTGTTTTCTGAGTTAATACTTTTAAAATAGTTTAAAATTTCTCATGTGTTTGAAATATGCCTAATTAATTTTTAATTGTTGAAGTTTATTAATGAAATTACAATATTGATTCATTTCTGAAATCCATTCATAATTTTGGTGCACATTACTAATATGTTCTGAATACACCTGTGTATGTGAGGAACTAAATAAAATGAATAAAAATATTCATTTTTTGGCAAATTTTTTAAATGTTTTAGAAACCAGAGTAGATATTTCATGAAAAAAAATGTTTAATGGTATTTTCTCTTTTTAAATGTCAGTAACATTTTAGAGCTTTGTTATTATCTCAGTTTTTCAGATTTGAAAGAATTTATAATTATATGGACTGGAGAATTTATTGCAAGGGATTATTTCAAAATTCTTTATTCTAAAATTCAGAAACAGGGGTTGGAGCAAGGACTCAGCTGTTAAAGCACTTGTTTCGTAAGTGCTTGCGTAAGCGCTGAACCCCTGAGTTCTGTTCCCCAGCACCACTTAAGCCTGCTATGGTGGTGCAAGCCTATAATCCCAGCACTTGGGAGGCTGAGATAGGAGGAATGCTTTGAGTCCAAAACTAGCCTGGAATCCATAGTCAGTTCATGACCAGCCTGGTCTATAGAGTGAGACACTCTATCTCAAAAATAAATACATAAATAAATAAATAAATAAATAGTAGATAAAATTCAGAAACATATTTTCAACTTGAATCATATTAGGTTAATTAGAGTAACTAGGTGAGATAGAACAAAATGGTGGAATGCAATGGAAGTTTAGAATAGATAGATGTGACATTCAATATTGTCTATTTTATCTAAATAGCCAGATTTATTTGTCAAAAGTTTGGAAAAGATCTTTTTACATGACTTCTTTATTTCAATTCTTTATGGCTTTTTTGTAGTTGATTACCATGAATTTTTCCACTTTGCCTGTATAGTACTTGTGTGCAGTCATGACCCACAGAAACTCAGTTTAACTACTTATTTTATTTTACCAATGTGATTTTAGTGAATGTAGTACCACAGCAGATTAAAAATTGAAGATTATATTATAGCCCTGGGAACCCAATATCTGTGGTTAAATCTATCTGCTGAGTCCTAAGAGGCACGTAGTCTCATGGTATGACTTGACTAATACAGGAAACAGATACCAGCAAAACACTAGCTAGGTCCAAGCAAGAGCAGATTTCAGAGAAATTCTAGTCCCCCTACCGACCCATGTTCACATGAATAAGAACAAGACCAACTAACGCTATACATGGCATAGATCAGAACTGTGAGCAGAATGATGAGGTGAAAAGAACGTTGTTTTTGAACAATCATGATTGGGGGGCTTACTATGCAATAACCGGGGCTCTGGAAAGGCTTACCCTGTTGTGTTGCTCCATCTGGGGAATCGAGAACTCGGCTTTGTTTACACTTCCGTATTATCACCCTGTCTTCTTTACTTCAAAACAGTGATGTGCGATTCATGTGTAATCTTGGTTATCTGCATGTTCCAGGCAGTGGTGTAATAATCATACGGATTGTAAACCACCGAAACACTTGATTCTCATGTTTAAGTTGAGGGTGCGCAATTAGACTTACGCTATTTGTACAATGGAAAGAACTCAGGTACCTATCGAAAGTAAACACAGAACCCACCAACTGGAAACACAGCACTCCAGGTCTTTACAAAAATGCTTGTTACCCTTTCCTTCACAGTCCCTCGTCACATCGTTTTTCATTTTTTATACTCCTATTAAACATTTTGAACACTTAAAATTTTATATTTGAATTTACAGGTCAATTTATTCATGCAAATAATAGCAAAGCATGTTCTTTTTTGTTCATCTCTTAGATAAACAAGGACCAAAGAGGCAAATTGCAGCAGGAACATTCTAAAGAGTGAAATATACCACTGACTATGAAGTGGTATGTGTTGAATTCAAACAAACACTAGTATTTGTCCACTGTTTTTAAATAATATTAGTTTAGAAATTGTCTCCCAATGATTTTCTTCTTTTTTGATATAAGAGCTAAATTAAAATAATGTGAAATGGAGGTGTGGCCATATATTAGGAGCTGGATTTAGTCGCTATATTGCCTTCAGAACACTTGCTATTTCGTAAATACAGTGTCCCAGAGTCAGGGTACCTGGGACTATGTCATTGGTGGTCAGGCCTCAAGACACCCAGGACTTTGGCTGCTTTTATCCTCCTCTCCAGGTCCTCCCTGTCTGATGCTGACAGTATGGTCTATTGGGAGGAGAACTGGCGACACCCATGTGTTTGTGTATATTGTACCATTGTGTGATATCTGTGTCCTTGTGACAAGAATCAGAAATCAATAGAGAGCAACTTGGTTTTCATGTGCCTGTACCACATGTACTTGTGTCAGTTGTCGAATGAAGAGGAAACCTCAGGAACATGGATATAACTAGCACGTGTGTCTTAGTTGCTAAATGCCATTTTTAAATACAGTGAAAACAATTTTTCTTAGAGAAGAAATTTGATTTCAAGATATGACAAGAAAAGAAAAGTTGAATAGAACATCTTTGTGGTATCAGAAGATAAAAATGTTTTGAAATGATGTGACTATGTCCAAAAGACAAAGGAGCCAGTAAGAAAATGCTTTTAAATTTAGACAAAATTTAGGCAATAAATTTACTAATAATAATTTTAAAATATATAAGATTAATCAAACATATGATTCTATGCTATAGAAATGATTATGTGAATACGCAAACTACCCTTAAGTGCAATTAATATAAAAGAAATTCGTTATGTTTAAATTTATTAGTTTATCTTAAATGTATTAATTTGTATTAAGTAATATAGACTCAATTTTATTTAATATTAAATGTTAACATGACTATAACATTTTCACGCAAGTACATGTTATTAATATTTTCCAGTTATGCTGTTAGTACCTTTTTACATCCAGTATACAGTCTAGTTCCCCTACTAAATTGGTATTTCCAACCTCAATTTTTCAATTGATGACAGTTTGCAATCTTCTTCTGTCTTTCATTTATGAAGGGAACTGGTCTTTTTTTTAACTTTTTGAACATCTTCGAATCTCTTTTTTTTCTGTTATTGTCTCAATAATAGAGTGAGGTTATGTATTTTTGTTAAAAATACTCAGAAGTGATCTTTGGTCCTTGTCAGGAAATATATCAGGAGGTACTTGGCAACATACTACTAGTGACATTTATTGAAAATGAAATCTTTCAGATTTTTTTTCTGTTTTTACCATTGTAATCAAGTGTATTTTGTAACCAAATGTGAAAATATAAAAATTATATTAATTATATTTTGCTTATATGTTCTCAATTCCTTGTAGTAGAATTTTAGTTAATTAATTAATTAAGGTAAACAGAATACTAGAAATGAAAAATTATCACTCATAAACACCAGAGTCGTAAATAATTCGGGATATATAATGAATCCTGGTAGTTTTACTTCATTTGCAAGTTTTTAGGGTTTCATTTATTAAAGAAAAAAAAAAAACTCCGAGTAACTGGTGGGCTTTTTTAAAATGAAGATGAATGCAGAACCTAGTTAGGAGGTGTGGTAACACTCAAATGGTTCAGTTCACTGATGTAGGAAGAGTTCATCTGAGGAGGCCTCAGGCTGTCACAGCCAACATGCAGATTCAGGTGTGTCTTAATCTATTCTTCATATTGTTTGATTGTTTGACCAGGTTTCTTATTTCAAGTTTATTTTCTCGAAACTTAATTTTAATTGATTACTTCAAATTTCTATTCAAGAATATTATTTCTCTCTCTAGCAGTGTCTAACCTACTTTTCAAACTCTGTGTTCATTTTTAAATTGTATTTGTTTAATGTTTTATTTCCATAGTTCTGATTATACAGGATTTTTTTGATTTTTCTGAATTGTCTTGTTGTTCAGACACAGCTTTAGGCTTTTTTATTCATACCTTTAAGTGATTTAGAATAACATAGAAAAAGTAATTTAAATAATTCTTTATATCATTATGTTACTGTATCTCACTTTTTTGGTTATCACAGGAGAAGCACAGTGTTTCACAGTGAACAGATATTACTCATTTACTTTATAATTTTACTCACTGGGTATATTTGAAATTTTAGGTAAAAGTTTATGCAGAAATTCTTTTTTACCTTGAATTTTAACTGAAATTTCACAAAAGGGCTCACTATATTACTGATACCCCAGAAGGATGCCGTTCTAGGCTCTAGCAATTTCTTTGTTGTAAACTTCTGCATAATAAAATTCATTTTGTGAAGGTAGATCTTGGGGATTTAGCATTTTGGGCCTGCGGGTATGAAGCAGTGAGTTTCAAGTGAGTCTTAGGGGTCTATAGTTCATTCTTTTGAAGGACACTGTGCGTATGTTGAAAGAAAGGCCCAGGTTTTGGTGAAAGCTTGAGCCTCAGAATTCCAGTTTTGACCTTGTTTTGAGAGTCTGATGATTTTTACTGAACTTTTCCTTTTTAAAAAAATAAATAGTGGAAGATGAGAGGCGAGCTGTGAAGAGGACACTACTGGGAGGACTATAGCAGGGGACAGGAGGAGGACAGAACAGGAAAGGAGCAGAGTAACGCTTCTACTGGTCCCAAGAGGGACCCAGAAAAGGGCATTGACCCTGATTCTTATTTTCTTGCCAAATTAAAAACTGATTTAAAAAGAGGAATATTATGTTTCATCCAGTCTTTTGAATGTTATAATTTGCCCTAATTGAAAACAGAACTATACTTTTAAATTTTATTTAAAGAAATTCTATTACATAAGCAGAGCTAGCTTTTCAATATCTGAAATAGTAAAATAAATTGGTTGTATTTTTATGATAACAATCATGTTTGGATAAGACTCTTGTTCAGTTTATCCTTATTACTGCCATCTCTGTTTTTGTTTAATATGTCTCTGTGTGTCTGTCTGTCTGTCTCTCTCTCTCTCTCTTTCTCTCTCTCCCCCATCTCTGTTTTGTAGCATATCATGAACTCTGTCATTATGTTAAAGTTATTTTCTTTCCGTGCTGCTTGTAGGTTATTTATTCTGAATAAAAAAAAACTTTGATCGTTTGAAATTATAACCTTACTTCTATTTTCTTAGAGTAGTTCTATGTCCCGCCATATAGTCTTTACTGCTGTGCCTGACTTTTTATGACAGGGTCTGTTCTTTAGCAACTACAACCAGAAGATATACAAATTATAGTTATATAGCCCATACAATGCTTTAACCTTTAATGCGAATTTTACATTTGCATCTTCCAAATAAACCCCTTCTGAGAGTTTTTAGCAATATAAAAATGACTTAAGACAATTGAAATTTCAATATTTTGTCTCTTTTAGCAAAAATAGCATGACATAATATTTCTTGTTTTATCACTAATGCCATACTTTGTAGAATTATGTCCACAACTACTCTGTATTACCTTCAAATGATACTCATAAACTTGCAAAAAGTGACTTGCAAGACCTGGCTAAAGCATTATTCTTTTCTTCCCTTCCTGCAGCTACATGGCTTCCTCGCGGGCTTCTCTCTTTTACTTTCTACAGCGCTTCTTCCCTATGTTTGCAGGGTAGGTGCTGGTGACCCGACTTACTCTCTGAAAAAGGTGTGAGCTCACTTTGAATGAGCCTTATGGTCCCTTCATGCCCTGAAAGTGACATAAGAGCAGATAAGCATTGATAAGTCATGAAATTACAAAGAATTTAGACAGTTAACAAAATTGTCTTAAAATATAAACGGATGGAAACAAATCTTCATTTCTAAGCTTTAGTTTTGATGGTAGATTCAAGTATTCACAGGAAAAATGTATATATCCACAGAGGTGTCTATTCTTTAACTCAGATATTGCAGGTCAGAAGTTTTACCACAGCTTCCCCTGCTTTTATATTTCATGGGTTTGGTGGAGTCATTACCGGACTCTGATTCTTCAGGCATGAGCTGAAACTTTCTGTTGCTTTTCAACAGCTGGTCAACTCTCGCCCCTCACCTGGCACAAGAGCATTCATGCTGTGTTTTCCAAGGAAAGTTCATATTCTTTCCAGCATATTTTCACAGGCATCAACGTTAGACATGGAGGATAGCACTCAAGGCCGTTAAATTCTCTTATTTTAAAAGATATGTTTGTTTCTCATATATTTTCTGTTACTGTGTCCTCCATACACATTAAACTACTAACCCAATACTGAACTGACTCTAACTTTTACGTCAACAATATTTATGTTATCTACTTCCATTAGTCTT
Organism: Ctenodactylus gundi; assembly: GCA_004027205.1. NCBI lineage: Eukaryota > Metazoa > Chordata > Mammalia > Rodentia > Ctenodactylidae > Ctenodactylus > Ctenodactylus gundi. The sequence goes on along the minus strand of PVKB01006918.1, from coordinate 39,106 downwards.
GAGTAACTGTCTTCAGTGAGTTTTGCTTTCAAAGCTTCTTCTGATTTCTTTCATATAAAGGAGACAGCATCTTTCTGTGGAACTCTGAATCTGTATAATCTTTCCTTTCTAAAAAATATTTGGCATATTTTCCCCTTTCACTACATAATGTGTCATTAGCATAATAGAATACAACTCATTTTAGTACCTGTATCCTTAAGTTTCTTAAAATTTTCAATTATACTGCTTTATGATATCTATTATGCTATTCACTATATATATACTAAGATGAATTATTCTATTTATTCAGAAATTATTAACTAAAATGTTCAACTTTTTATTATTTTAACATATTTAAAACAGCGTTATTGGAATGCTGAAACCAATTCTCCCCAGTACATTATATAAAAGCTGTGGTCAGTTACTTATATTGATGTGGTTCTCCTCACAAGTGTCCTTTCCTGAATTTAGAAATTAATATTTACTTCATATCTAAAGTGGCACCACATCCCATCACACACTCGACCTCTGCGGCCACAGTGAGTTGGAGAGCACCATGAAGGTGGCTGGGAAGTGAGCTTCTGTAATTCTCCTGTGAAGGCTCGGCCATGCTGACTCCGGTGTCTATGCAAAGGTCCTGGTGTAGCCCTGTGACCTAAGCCATTGGCTCAACACAAAGACTATTTTACAGTACCTAGTAGACAAAGGACTCAAGGTGACAGTTTTTACTTCCTTATGTACTTTCCCTTTACTACATCAAATATTCTACGTGTAACTTTGAGGTGACCTCTGTGCCATATGAGAGAGATAGAGCTGTGCATGTCCTGCGTGAGTTTGAGAACATCACAATGACATTACCATTCTGGCGGTCAGAAACAATGACACAAAAATTCTTTCTTCAGGCAACTAAGAGTCACAGTCTTCTCTGTAGAAGTATAAGCTACTTAATTTTCTCCTCGCTATTGTGATTCTTTCAACAAGATTGCTAACATGTAACAATTTCTAGAAAAAGAGTTTATTGCTAACATATGAAAGATCTATAAGGGTATTTATGACATAAGGAACAAATAATGCTCACAGGGAGCAGTTTTCTTTGTTTTCACATTGTGTGGATGTATTTTTCCCCACATTTTATTGAAATGTGTACGTGCAAAATTCAAGGTTTACAATGAAGTTGAGCATTTTGTGCACATATGTATCTTGTCAAGGTGACAAGGGCTTTCCCACTCTCCTTTTGTCCCACTCCCTACCTACGCCTCCCTCCCCTCCCCACCCTACTGCCCTGGTTCACTTTGTTTTTCATTTTATTTGCATGAGATAGTTGTGATCTGGGCTTCTCATATCAGAGAGACCATTTGGTGTTTCACTTTCTGCTTCTGACTCGCTTCACTAAGCATGACGTTCTCAAGTTTCTTCCATTTGCCTATAAAAACCTCCACGCTGTTGGACTTTATAGATGCATAGTATTCCATTGTGCATAAATAGCACAGTTTGTGTATCCACTGGTCTATTGATGGGTATTTTGGTGACTTCCATGTTCTAGCTATTGTTAGTTGTGCTGGTATGAGCATGGGTATACATGTGTCTCTGTTATGTGTTGTTTTGGCCTCTTTAGGAAATATTCCCAGGAGGGGTGTTGCTGGATAGAATTTTCTTTCTGAAATTTCCTGAACACCTTAGAAGCTGTCTCTTCGGAAAAATATAAAGGTTACACTAAGCCATGTGATGTTGCTGATATTCATGTATCTTACATATGCCACAGATGACATTGCATGTGAATCAATCACAGAAGTCTTATTGAGAAAATGATCACATATCAACTTAAGTGATGAGATTGGACTTCTAAAGAAAATATGGACTGATTTTGGTCAAATTCATAAACAAGCGTGAGAAACAGTGACTATATCAAGTTATAAAAGAGATGTGTAGTCTGGGTGGAAAGCGGGAAATCAGTGGGACGTGACTTGGAGCACATGCGAATGGAGCGAATCTATTTATTGTAATTTAATTTGAGAGAAAATGCTATTAAGCTTATCAGCAGCTGTATCTGTATTTAACTTTTGTGTCCTTTATTGTTATGAAATAATACAAATAATAATAATAATATTTGGCTTTCTTCAAATTCTCTTCCTTTCTCCTTTTATACATCCTACTTTCCTTTCTTCACTCCCTCTTCTTTCCTTTTAAGATATAATTTTATTCTAAAAAGACCTAAATTTTATCTTCTTATAATAGCTTTGTGAGAAAATGTTTTCCTCAGTAGCTCTGTTGTTAATTTCTCCCAACTAACCTCAACTGTTTTCTCAAGGAAGACCCACTACATTGTGTGAGACCATGGGCAAAGCTGAAATCTGGCTCATCCGGACATATTGGGATTTTGAATTCCCTCGTCCATACTTGCCTAATTTTGAGTTTGTTGGAGGACTGCACTGCAAACCTGCCAAGCCGTTACCTAAGGTAGGTCTGGGATGAAGATTGTATGCGACTTATAATAAAATACTTGGTTCCTCTTCCAAGTTTTCAGATTCAATGACAGATAATTGACTCAACATCTTAAGTCTGCCACTCTAAATTCTTTTACCTCATCACAACAGGGTTTTTTTTTTGAATGATACTTGAATTTTATTAGCACCTGAAAATTTAGATTGAAAAATAACCTGATTCAAGTATCTGTTAAATCTGTCTCTCTAATGTGGATACTGTATAAAGGGATGGGAAACCAGATTCATGGAAATCCCGGTAAAGATTGCTATTGTTTTCTAGCAAGGCTAATAGAGTGAAGAATAAAAAGAATTTTCAAACTGTTTCAGAGAATTGGAAGCCTTCATGAGAACTCTTGGTGAGCTTAACAGTGTCTGACAAAGAAGGAAGAGGTATATGCTCTCCCCACATGTACCGGTTTCTTGCACTATCAGGGAATGGAGAACAGGGTACTTCTAACATGACTCTGCCTACATCTAGAAAAAAATATGGAAATTATCACTCCTGTCACTGTTTACTAGTGTCTACTCAGATCTCCTATCTGCTCAAGTTGTATCTTTGTCTAGTCAGAGTATGCTTTTTTGGTGTGTATCTCTGAAGAGAAGGGGACTGTTCTTCCCTAGGCTTTGCTCTACTTCTTAACCCACTCAAATCTCAATCTCTTGCGTCTCCGGTCATCTCACAGAGCCACGAGCCTTTTCTTCTGGGTGAGTAATTCCAGAGTAAGGTTTCTGTGCATGCTGTCGCCAGCCTGCTGTAGTCTACTGTCCCTCAATCATTTTCATTTTCAAAGTCTTCTGAGTAACAATTTCACCTAACACAAGCAAAGTTGTTCCTTATTCCTTGTTTATTGCTAATGTTCTGATATGTTCTTTGGTTCTGTGTTTGTACTTGTAATCACTGATTACATACCACAAACACATATTTCGAGCAAATGTTTCCTCTGACATGAAGTGGTTCTTCGTAACAGAAGACAACCAATCAAACAATTTGTTTCAGACTTCAATCTTCCTACATTGAAGTTAGGTGAATAGTGTCCTTCAATTACGCTCTTTTTTCTTAGAAAAAAATTATGTCCTCAGGAAATGGAAGAATTTGTCCAGAGCTCAGGCGATGATGGTGTTGTGGTGTTATCTCTGGGATCATCAGTCAAGAACCTCACAGAAGAAAAGACCAATCTCATTGCCTCAGCCTTGGCTCAGATTCCGCAGAAGGTCAGTACAACCTCCAATCCTGGTGAAAAGCTTCTTACTAATTGAGTAGCATGTGCTGACAATATTCTTTGCTGGTGCAAGTTGAAATCCATTTTTCATGTATCATAACTGATGTTTAGTGTAATTAAAAATTTGCACAACATTCAAATAGGTAGCTTAGGCACATTTATTTGCCTACTAAGCATTGTCAATATCATGGAAACATATACTTTCTGTGGTCACCTACTTTTAATGAAATAGAGGTGAGAATATTAGGCTATTGTGAATATTTCAGCTTGCCTTGACTTCTCTCAAAGGTTCTGAACTATATGAGCTTCTTAGTCCAGAAAAAGAAAGAGATTATGCCCAAGAAGTGAAAAAATTAGGCTCAAAGATAATCAAAAAATTTTTCAGTTTCACAAATGCTGTTGAAATGAAGTTTGTTTTGAAGTAGAAGCCTCCATTTACTTATTCTTCCTAAATTGAATTCCTACATTTAAAATCATTAAAATGCTACTATAATAGCTAAACACAATGTATTCTTTAATTTATATTAACTTGAGTCTATATCCTTGGATTCATTCTACTCACATATTGGTCAATTTTAATAAAATTATAAACAGATTATCATGCCAATTGGGTGTGTTAAGATTTTGGATATTTATTTACTAGACTCTTAAAGAATGTACCTTTTAGTAGTTATTCTAAAAGTTATCTCACTTCTCTTAAGATAAGTGCAAGTAATTTATTAGAATCTGAACAAATTCACTTTACTGAGAAATAGAATATAGACAAAACTTTATCTAAATTTTTTCTGTTAAAGCTAAAAATGTAAAAGGATATATAAAGTAGAAGAAAAAAGGGGAGAAAAAGATGAACAAGAGAGGAGGAGAGGGGAGAAAGAAAGGATGGAAGAGAGACTGCATACATAGGAACTGACAGGAGCAGGGTGGATGGAAGTCAAGGATGGAGGGAAGAACATGTGATCATAAAACCAAATAATTGCACAGCCCAAGGTTAAAAAATATTTTTAAAAATATTCAATTTGATAGCTAAGATGACTGTTAAACATGTAGTAAGTCATACATTATTCACATTTATCTTACTGTGTTTTAAGCAGCATAATCTGGTTTATTAAATGATAGCCAGTTATTTTTTCAATTTTTTTCACTTACTGGCTCACTTCTAAGGGATTTTGTGTGACAAATATTAATATCAACATAATGATGGCAGACTTAATGTGATAAGTGTTAAAATAATAATAGTATGCATAGCAGCCTACTATCAATAGTATAGTCTTTTTAAACAGGTAGATGTGAATGGTTCTGTGATATTTGCAGATGGTTACAAATTGCCACTAATGTAACCTCCGCTCAATTATCACCTTAAGAGTGAGGGCAATGTGAGTTCCAAAAAATATTTTACAGTTTTAACACACTCCCATGTTGTGTGTATTTGAAAACTGACAGCATCGTCTCCCACAGGTGTTATGGCGATACCAAGGAAAGGAGCCAGCGGCGTTAGGACCCAACACTAGGCTCTTTGACTGGATCCCTCAGAATGACCTTCTCGGTAAAACTGGGAGAGGGAGGGAGGAGGGGATACAGGGAGGGAGGGAGGAGAGAAATGCTATGCAGCTCGACAACGGGTAAGTTAACTAACTGTTTAAAACAACTATATTTTGAAATATTTAGTAACTTAAATTTTTCACATTTGACAACTAATTATAAAGACATTATGATTAAATGGATTTTATAGATTTATTCTTCACTTGGTTCACTCAACAGCATCTTTTGTTAAGATCCTCATCACCTGCAAGTTTCAATCAGATGTGATCACCTCAGTGATACCTTCCCAGACAGAAAAAGAGCTAATTCTTCCCTTTTCTAAGACAAAGTTATCATGCTATAACATATACTCAGTTTTCGTAGAAAATGTTCTTCCTTCTGTGACTTCTACCATCGCTTTTTTTCCCTTTCTGTCTTTGAGATCTTGGGAATATGTTGTTTATATTTACACCAATTTCTTCCTTTATCCCCAAACCAGGTCATCCCAAAACCAAAGCTTTCATCACTCACGGAGGAACGAATGGGATCTATGAAGCAATTTACCACGGGGTCCCGATGGTGGGGGTGCCCATATTTGCTGAACAACCCGACAACATCGCTCACATGAAGGCCAAAGGGGCGGCTGTGGAGGTGAACCTGCACACAATGACCAGCGCAGATCTGCTGGGGGCCTTGAGGGCAGTCATCAATGACCCTTCGTAAGTGCGACTGCTTCTGAAGGCTGACCTGTGCCATGCAGAGCCTTTTTAATTTGAAATAATCCCGTTTTTTGATTCTGAGATTTCTTTCTTTTGCATTCGATATTTTATTAAGAAAGGCCTAGCCTACATCTGTATCTTTTAGATTTTTGTCCAATTTGTCTTCCAGAAGGTTCAGTGTTTCTGTTTTAATACTTAGGCCTTTGATCTACTTTGATTTGGTTTCAGTGAATGGGGGCAGGTGTGTGACTAAATTCATTCTTCTGCATGTGGATGTCCAATTTTCGCAGTACCCTTTGGTGAAGAGGCTGTTCTTTTTTCAGTGTATTCTTTTGGATCAGGTAGCTCAGGAAAACTGAGCTTGTCTCTGTATCCTCAGTTCTATTCCAATGTATGGTGTTTCAAAGGCCAGGGCCTCCAGCTGCCGACTATTCCCCCTTCTCCGGATCCGCGCTGACCTCAGGCTGAGGTCTGGCTCCAGACTTTCCTCCCTCTGTGGTCTGCGGATGCCGGCAGCTCAGGACTGCACTGAGTTGGCTGCTCTTTTCCTCCTCTTGCCATATGACTTCAGGATTTCTGACCCTCCTGCAGCCTCCTGTCCGTTGTTGGTGTGCTCTGTCCTCTCCCAGCTCTGTCAGATGTTCCCAGCCCATGCGAGCTTTACTCTGTCTGCAGCTGCATGTGGCTTCAGCTGTTTGCAGCCGGCTGTGGTGGCTTCCTGGGATGCTGGGATTTTTTTTCCTCTGCTTTCGATGATCCTTCAGAATTTCTGACCTTCCCTTGGCATCCTTTCAGTTGTTGGGGTGCTCCTCTCTTTCCTAGCTACACTGAACACACTTTTTCTAACTAAATTCTTGACTTTTTAGGTGGGTCTATGAGGAGACATTGTGCAGCACTGTTACTCAGCCTCCATCTTGACCCTATTCCGTTGTTTGACCTGCCTGTTTTTATTCCAGTACCACATAGCTTTTATAACTGCTACTTTGTAGTATAACTTCATGTACAGAATTGTAATGCCATCTGCTTTTGTCTTGTTGCTTAGGATTGCTTTGGCTACTGTAGGTCTTCTTTGGTTCCCTATGAATTTAAGGATTGTTTGTTTCAAGTTCTGAGAAAAGTGTTTTTCATATATTGATAGGGATTGCATTGAATCTGTATATTAGTCTGAACAGTATAGTCATTTTGACTATATTAATTCTGCCTATACAGTGGGTGCCTTTCTATTTTCTGATACCTACTTCAATTTCTTCCTTCAGAATAATATAGTTTTCTTTATGTAGGTATTTACTTCACCTTTTTGGTTAGGATTGCTCCTAGGTATTTAATTTTTTGATGGGGTATTAAGAATGAAATAGGAGAGAAGACAGAACTGACAGAATTGTAAAAAAAAAAAAAACCTCACCACCTATATCTCAGATAAGAGGCTGTCAACTACAATATAAAAGGAACTGAACAAAAGCAGACCCTTCAAATTCAAAGACCCAACTAAAAAATGAGCAATAGAAATGAATAGGCAGTTCTCAGATAAAGAAGTTCAAATTACCAGTAAATACATGAAAATGTCTTCAACATCCTTAGCCATTAGAAAAATGCAGATCAAAACATCAATAACCATCTAACCCCAGAGAGAATGGCATATATCAAGTACTCCTACAGCAATCAATGCTAGCAAGGCTGCCAGTAAAAAGGAACCCTCTTACACTGCAGGTGGGAATTTAAACTGGTACAACCACTAGGGAAGACAGAATGGAAATTCTTCAAAAGGCTGAAAATAAACATTCCTTTGGTCCAGCGCTACCTCTTCTGGGAATCTTTCTAAAAGAGTTAAAATCATCATATAAAAGAAACATGTATATCTATGTTCATAGCAGCTCAACTAACAATAGCTAATATGTGGAAGACACCAAAATACCTATCAACAGACAAAGAATACATAAATTGTGGTATATGTACACAGTGGAATTCTACTCATCTATAAAGACAGATAATTCTGAGGCTGTTATGGCTAGATGGATGCAACTTGAGGCCATCGTGCTCAATGAAGTGAGTCAAATACAGAAGGTTAAATATTGAGTGCTTTCTTCTATATGAGAAATACAGAATACAGTCATTCTATAGAACTAAATGCAGGAGGGGATAGTGGGAGCTAGTCGGGAGAGCGAGGGTGTTGGAGACTCAAAAAGGGAGAAGGGTTTATAATCCTGTTGGGATATATACATGAACAAAATACTCAAGTTTAACGTAAACATTATCTATCACATATATACATATTGATAAAATGGGGAAAATGCAAAATTTTTAAAAATAAAATAAATAAAAGCTGGCCAGCCATTCATTATGTTCTTTTACCTACTAGAGCCTTGTTAGTTTCATATATTTGTAATTTTCTAACTTTTAAATAATATATCATGACTGATATAAAACCAATTATTTAATTTTCCAGGAGCTGAGGTGAATTTCCAAAACTGGGGGGGGAAACCTAAATGAACAAAAACAGTTAAAAATTTTGCTTAATGGCTTTTCAAGAAAAAAAATGATGATAATTTAAATTTCTACATTGTTTCTCTGGATAGTCAGCTTAAGTATATGTATAAATAAGCATTTAAATATCAAAACCCATTCAATAAGTAAAACCTGAAAGTAATAAAGTGCCCTATATTTATTTAAGTGCCCTATAATTATTAATATTGGAATATGTCATTAAACAAAATTTTAAAATACTAGTTGTTCTTGAATAAGTAACGCACTTCAGGATTTTAAAATAATCACAATCAGGAGCTGAGCTCCAACTCAAGAACTTTACTAATACTTAGTTTGATATTTTCTTTTTCAAAATTGTTAATCTTCACGTCAAATTCACTGGACTACTAACCAAATTAATAACAGTTAATAATTTGGTTTATATTATTAGATACAAAACTAGGTGAGTTCTGTGATTCCTTTAAATCTCATGGATAGAATATCCACCCTATTTTATTGCTAATTTGAAGCTTATTAATGCAAGGAAAGAGAAATATAAATTCTCTTAAAATTCCTAAGTAAGTCCTAAAAATTATCTAATTTAAATCAATATTGCATTAACCCTAGACATAATACTACCTTTGAGATTATTTGGGGAGACAAAGGTATTCTGTTTTTAAATAAATAAATAAATATGTGTGTGTGTGTGTGTGTGTACATATATATATATATATATATATATATATATATATATACACATATATATTTTATTCTTCTGTGAAGCAATTAAGAAACAAAAATATTACATTTCAATATGTATTTTACATTTATACATTAAATTTCACTGTGTTTTAATGTGTACATTTTAGTAATATCAATTATCAAAATGTTTAGCATACGCATGAAACATTTGGGTATGAAATATTAACTAGTCAATTTAGTACCAAAGTCCCTGATTATTCTGCTTCATTTTTTTTAAATGCTCAAGTTATTTTTATTTGAAGTCAAATGTACAAATTTAGTTATCAAATTTATGCACGTTTCTACTTGATATCTCTAGGTACAGAGAAAATCTTGAACAAAAATCTAAATTGAACAAAAAAGGCTTTTATAACAACTCTAATTTGCCTAAACTGCTTTGGGATTATCATCTGGAAATAGTAGTCCAAACTTACTTACCGTTTATTGGAGTTAAAAGGCAGGCCAGCTATTTTTTTTTTTTCATTGTATCCGTAGACAAATGAGGTTAACTATTCTCCCAATGTTGTATGTGATGCACCACCACGTTGCCCTGATGAATGAAGACCTCATGACAAAAATGAAAGTGGAATTTCATAATTTAGACTCAGCTATCAGTACACCTCAAGTTAAGCCATACCTTCCCTAAAAAATATCTGGACTTCTAATCTATGTTGCTTGACAAATGACGCCGCCAACTTGGTTAGGGCCCCAATTTTAGAGAATGTTTACTCACCTCAGCAACTCAAAGTCCATATACCTGGGTATTCAATCTGAAATTACTCTAGTGTTTTCATTCAAGGATGACTTTATTAATAGAGATATTGTCCTTTTCGTCAAAAGTGTAAACTGTGTGTGTAAAGGAGTAAAATCACAGTTCAAAGTTCCCATGAGTATGAAATACTCACTAAAATAGACTATCAATTCTTGCGCCTATAATAAGAACTAGTCAGGTAAGCCATATATTCTCTATTTTTCTGTGTTGGTATTTCTGTTTTTCTTGTTTTATTTTGAGACAGTCTCACTAAGTTGCTAAGTGCCAAGACTGGGGTTAAACTTGCAGTTCCCCTGTCCTCTCCTGTCTGGATGCTGGTAGTACAGGCCAGCAGTTCTGCGAAGGTCAATAACTTTGTATTAAGAATAAATTTCTTCCATATGTTCTCCATCACAGCTTTGAAAGTCCTGAACAATTAACAAAAATAATAAGACAGTGAATCTTTTGATTGAATGTATGGAAGGCCATTGGATTGCAAAATAATAGAGAACATGCATCACATATTTTTAATTATGGAAAAAAACAAAAACTAATTTTTGTATCCATATTTACCATCTAGCTATAAAGACAATGCCATGAAATTGTCAAGAATTCACCACGATCAGCCAATGAAGCCCTTGGACCGAGCGGTCTTCTGGATCGAGTTTGTCATGCGCCACAAAGGGGCCAAGCACCTTCGGGTGGCAGCCCATGGCCTCTCCTGGTTCCAGTACCACTCTTTGGATGTGATTGGGTTTCTGCTCACCTGTGTAACAAGTGCTATACTCTTGACCACAAAATGTTGCTTATTTGTTTGCCAAAAATGTGTTAAGACTGGAAAGAAGAAAAAATGGGAATAGATAGAAGTTTATCTAAAACCCCGAGTGGAGCAGTCCTATTAATTTCAGCCACAGGGAGTTTACTGAAAGCCCACTTTTATTTTGTTTTCAAATATCCCAGTCCTTTTTCCATGCACACAAAAAATGTGCTTTGTAAATGTTCAGATCTGTTTTAAAAAGTGAATCATGTTCATGCTATTTGAATGACCTCTTTACTAAAGACAAAGTACAGAATTCAACATACTCGTCAAACTAGTCAGTATGCCTCATTTTTTGTTGGTCTTCTGCATGGTGACTTGATGACTTTCCTTTCATTTTCCTAATACTGGGGAATTATCAATTACATATATATTTTTGTCAAAATTTAGCCTATATCATATGCTAATTTGCTGACATATAAAGGCCCATAAGGCAAGTGGAATTTGGTGGATGGAAGAAACTAACAAGATTCAAATACCCAATTCCTTATAAAACATCTAACTAAAAGTCCACCATAAATTACTATATTATGGGATGATTAATGATTTTCTGCTCCAATAAAAATAAATTCTTTTGCCTGCTCAATTTATAGTGTTAGCATGCAAAATTATAAAAGTAATAAAGTATCACAGTGTAATAGGTCTACAGTATCTTCATTGTGTACATTTTTATAATCATGGTCTAATTTTCTACCTTTCTTCAACAAATATTCCGTGTATTCTTACATGACAGATTTAGGCTATTATATCAAATAATCAGGAGATCATAGAGTTATTATTTTTTTCTCAGAGCAATATGTTAAAAATGTATAGATCATTTCTAAAACAAAAAAGAAATACAGTAAAACAATAATTTTATAATTTTTGACAAAGTAACATTGATAAACTTGATGTCAATCTATTATATTAAAAGTGACTACTGCATATCTATATTCATCACTTATAATAGAAAATATAATTATATGTCCTAGTAGTTTGAGATTGTTGTATTTTTCCAGTTTATATTTTACAAATTTAAATTAATTGGCTATTATGTTAAAATATATTAATCAGACATTCTGACCAAAAATATGTTCAGAAACAATAAATATAAACATCTATCAGTGTGAAAAAAATCAAAGGCAGATATTCATATCTGAGCCAACTTAATAAATACATTAGAGAATAAACTTTAGACTTTCTTTATTCCTTTCTAGCTTAATGGTAATTCCACGTATTTTTTATTACACTATTTGATATGTAACTGAAGAGATAAATGACATCCATCAGATTAATGAAGAATTTTGAAATTTATATACATTTTGTATACATTGAAAATTAATCCATTTAAAAATAATTATGACAGAAACACATATTTATACTTGAATATAATAAAAATGCAAATAAATTACTACAAATTTTCTGTGAACATTAGAAACATTTTTGTTTGCCGTAAACTCTGTGTGCAGGTTGCTTCTTTGGTAAACTTTAAGTTTTCACATTTTAACAGACTTTGAGAACAACTACTTATATTTGCCCCAGTAGTTGTTTTCTGCAGCTGTAATGGAGCAAATGGGTACAGTGCAGAGAAAAGCTCACTGGCCACCCCGGGGGCTGAGCACCACACCGGCTCAGGCCTTTTGGTCCTTGGACACCAGCCATGCATGGTGTCCATGACTTGCTGCCACTCGGATCCCTGGAATTTTCTCCTCTGCTTTTGGTATTCCGCTTTCTTCTTCTTCAGGCAGAAATTTCTGGGTGACACAAACCTCACTCGTCACTGTAATTATACTATGTATCAAAAATAATAATGTTGAAAAAGCTGAGAAAGAATTTCTCTTACTAGTCATTCTCAAAGTTATTCAGATGAGCAAATCCTCTACTCTACTACAGGCAAGGAGAGAGCAATCCAATGAAAGCCCACTGGAGTCTATCTTGTACGGTACGTAAGGTTGCCGAAGAAACTGGAAAAAATCTTTGTTCAAAAAATTCATCCTCTCAGCTTCTCATCATTTCTCCTCTACTCAGGCTTGTAACAATAGGAGGATCCAAAATTTAACAGCTCCAATATTTCTAATATCCCTAGTCTTGATAATTTCTCAGAAATTTTCACTGATCTTTCTTAGTGAACATCAAAGAATTTATATGTATTTATGAACATATGCAACTATTAGGCATTGCCTGTGCCCAGTGTGTTTCAGTAATCATAATGAATGCTTTCTCTAACTAAATTCGAAGTCAAAAAGGTTCAAGATAGCAACAGGGCGCTCCTAACTTCCCATCTGAGCAAGTCATAATCGTATATATGGGAGAAACAATTTCTCTCTTGAGAACTAATCCATGTACTGTTTCAGTCCAGACTAGAATAAGGAAAAAACAAATGTTTCTGAAGTGAAGAATAAAGCACTTTTATCCTGAACCTCATTCTCCCTTTGCACTCTTCAGGTTCTGAAGTCATGTACAAGCCAAAATAAAATAGAATCATGTATCATGTTATACTTAGAAATATATTCTGGGTCTTTTAAAATAGAAACTTAAATATCTAAGGTCTGACCTCCTAACCAAAATCTCAAGCTGATGTCATTAAGTTATGAGAACCAGTAAAAAAATCACCAAAGCCCATAGACATTAGAATCATTAGAATTTACTGTATTTTCTTTGCTATTAAAAAACCTCCCAAGGGCTGGAGGAATGGCTAAGTGGTTAAAATGCTTGCTTAGCAAGAGCTAAGTACCCTAGTTCGATTCCCCAGCACCACATAAACTGGGCATGGTGGCACACGCTTGTAATCCCAGCACTCCAGAGGCTGAGCCAGGAGGATTGCTGTGAGTCCAAGGCCAACCTGGACTCTGAAGTGAGTTCAGGTCCAGCCTGGACCACAGAGTGAGACCCTGGCTCAGAAAAGTAAAAATAAAAATAAAATAAAATAAATAAATTAAAAAAAAAACTTCCCAGCCATAATCCATGTTAAGATCAGTACCGTGATTTTGAGCTAATAGATTATGATGATGCTGAATTACCTCAGAAAGGATAAAAAAATGCATCTTCCAGAAAAAAAGGTAACCAGGACCATGTTTATCTCTGGCAAGCTAGAACTCTAGAAACAGTGTCACATGGGAATAGTTTGGGAAGATTTGCTGTGAATCACTTCACTAAGTGGTAGCTTCAGTAGACAGAGTAGCCTCACTGAAGTTAAGTTCAAGCAGTGGAGACATGTATAATGTTTATCCCAGCCACCGCTGTTCCTTGTACATAAGATTATTCTGAATTCTGGAGAATAAGTGGAAAAGGATTGACAGGTTTTAGGAACCCTTGTTAACTAGGCTCATATTATTATTATTATTATTATTAAAGTTCTCAAAAATGTATGCCTTCTGGTAGGCATTCCCAGGATATGTGAACATTCTCACTATACCAAAAAAGACATATTTCAACAAAATTCATTTTATATTTTTACAATTAATATTTCTTTTGAAATGTTTGTAAGTCTTGACCAACTATTAATCTTATTAGTCACCTGCCATGACTTGCTAGATCTACATGACAGGTTATTGCTCTATTCTCTCACCTGTACTTATCCAATGTAGTGTTTAATATTTTGAGAGAAAGAAAGAGAGAATGAGAAAGAGATCCTTTAGGCAAAACTTTAGGCAAAAAAGTTTATGGGATTCCAGGGATCCATTGTTGAATTGGATGGCCCATGGAGAATTCTAATTGGTGGGCTTAAAGCAAGCTGGCATAGGATCTGTGAGGTCGTACACTGGCGGGATGATGTAGCGTGTCTGTCCTACACCTTTAGAGAATGGGAAAAAAATGGGAGCTGCATATAGAGGATCAACAAGGGAGTGAAAAAGATCATCTTGGAGAGGAAGTTTCATCCTGATAGATCATTTGAACATATTAAGGAAATGGAAAGACACAGAAAAGAGGAAACAGAGCCTTGCTTTGATTGTGACCATCAAATTTTTATTCAAGATAATTCTAAAGAAAGCAAAATTATATGAATCCATTACAAATATAGTATTATTAACAACATGCTGTATAACACAGTGGTAAAAGTTTTTAATTGCACCTAACAGAAAATTTTGAACAGCTACACATTCTCCATTCTCGTGAGGCCCTGTTAATCTACTTTGTGGCTCAAAGAGTTTGTTTACTTAATGTATCTCAAAACGGATTTATGCACTACGTGTTATTCAATTATTGGCTTGGCTAATTTTCTAATGCTAAGGTCATTGGCTGATATTGGTGCATAAAGAATTACTCAAAAAAGCCAGGAGAGGGGCTGAGGGAATAACACAGTGGTTAAAGTGTTTCCCTTGTGTTTGACTACCTAGCACCACATACTTTGAACATGGTGACACAGGCCGGTATTCCCAGCATTTGGGTGGCTGAGGCAGGAGAATTGCCATGAGACCAAAACAAGCCTGTGCTATGTCACGAGTATAGGAACAGCATGGGCTATAGAGTGAGACACTAACCCCCCCCCCCAAAAAAAAAAAAAAAAGAGTTACGAGAACTAACATATTACCTAGAAATCTCATATGGACATATACGTGAAGGAGACAAGAGGGAGTTAAAGAGGCAGACCCCAACAGTTTAAGAGAAACAGCTCCTCCACAGTTAAAGCTCTGTGCTTACACATGAGACCAGAGTGCTGTTGGCTTGCCGCCCAAGGACCATTATTCTTGCAAATGAGATAATGGGCTCCTGCTTGCAAACGGGAGCAGCTGGAGATCTCTTGTAAAGGAGCTCCTCTGTTGAGACCTGCAAAGCAACTGTGAGAAGACCTTGAGACTTGAGACTAAACAATGAAGGTATGTGGTCTGATAAGAAGGAAGTTAGTGTATGCGCAGACTCTTAGGAGGGGGCTGAAGCAGGGGAAGCACATAAAAATGAAGTGCGCATTTACTGTGTAGTCATTGTGCCTACCTCCAAAGTGTCCCTGTCTTTTGTTTGTGTGTCTTTGTTCATTCCTCCCTTCCAGGACAATCGGACTGCAACATGTATATTTCTAATAAACATTCTTTTTCATTCATCTCAGCATTATTTAAGTTCTTTACATATGAGCTCTAATCAGTCAAGTCCCCGTAGATGGTTGAATGTATAGAGAATGCAAGTGTGTGTGTAGAAATATTGCTTAGCCATAAATGAACAGACAGAAAAATAAAGGCAATCCAACCACTGGACAGAAGGACAATATGCAAAATATCAAGTGGCATAAACCAGGCACAGAAAAATAAATTGAATTTTTTGATTCACGTGTGAAATCTAAAATAGTCTAAGGCAGAGAGGGTAGAACATAATGATGCTTAACAGTAGCTAGAAGAAAAGATGGGAGAGACGGGCCAAAATAGATAATGTTAGCTGTTTCATGTGAGCATGTTCTGAAAATGAACATGAATATGGACATATTCACGTGAACCACTTGAATATAAAGTGTTTCCATAATATTCAGTATTTAGTAAGTTCTTGAGAATGCCTGTGATTGATAAACTTACTTTTAATAAAATTTTCTTATTATGTATGTTCTTTTCATTGTTACTGATTGTGACCAGAATGTTTCTATTTTTTAATAAAATGGACATTAATTTATATTTAGTCCGAGGAAAAACCTAATGTTTCCATATTAGGATTATGGGGAAAATGTAGCAAGTCTTCTTGAAAATAATGAATACTAAAAAAGAACCTGTACTTCTCTAAAATTTGGCCATACAGAATAATAGTAATAATTCCTTTAGACTCTTCTCTACAAACACATTGAATGTCACAAATATTTTTAAGACATCTGTGTGATCTGTTCTGCTTTGAAAAAAAATGGACAAAAAATCCCCATGCCTTTGGGAGAAAAACCACTACTATGTCTTGTTAGATGACAGTTTCCATTTTTTTACAACTTTCATTCAAATCTACTAAAAGTGGGTTAAAATGAGAATGAAACCAAGAAGGTGATTATTTAAAGGTTTATGAGGAATAGAACTCTAGCTAGTGAAACCAAATACTTTACTAATAGGGACTGTTAAGGAAGCAGCTTTGACTGGATAAAATTCAAATCCCATGTATATACTGAGGACAGAGTCGAAATGGAAAAATTAGGTAATCTCACTTTGCCTTTTAGGGAAGAGATGACTCCGAGGTAGATGTTTGCAAAAGGCAAGCAGATAATCCCGTCACCTGAATGGCAGGGGAATGCTTCATGAGAGCGTTCTCTACAGGTGCAGGAGTGCACAGAGGGTCTTGACCTCAGGGAGGTCACTGGCGAAATCTCAACAAAATTCAAAGCATATATATGAGATAAATCTGACCATAGTGAAGTAAAATCAGAATGTCATTGAAAAGAAGTAAGTGTAAGGTTCATGTGGAACATTTGCCAAAAAAGACACCTGTTAAAGATTAACTCCTGAAAATCACATGGGGAAATAGTGAATCATAGTAAATAGTAAGAGTTTCATGCAAAGATTATAAATACAGATAAAAGGTAAATACGAATGATCTAAATGTTCAGTGATTAACACCTTGTTAATGTCAAAAAAACAATGGGATGAGGTGAGAAGTACAAATATAAAAAAAAACACTGAAATTCTTGCAAGCAGAAAGGCACTCACTAAGTATATGAAATATATTTGAAATTTTGAAATTAAATGGAATAGAATATATGAATAAAAAAGAGTTAGACTAACCAAAAAATTAGTGTAATTCTTTTTTTCTGAGGAAAACTTCACCAGTAGAGTCCCCAAAAGACATTACCTAAATGCTTTAGAAATTGCCTGTAAAGTGATTATTTTTCTGATACCTTATGTCAGGGATTTCATTTACTGATTTATGCATAATGCTCTTTTTCAAAAATGTTTTCTGGACTGTAAGCAATCTTATGATTCATTGAAATTTTTGTGATTAATTTAATATGTTTGTCTCAACTTTTATTTTACCCCACCTCTTGGAACCTGACGGGTACTCATTTTTAAGGATCCATCCACTAGGTCCCATGTTCAATTTGTTTTACCTAAAACTTCTGATTAATTTTTATTGGTTTCTGACCTTTCATTGATCCCGTTTTCTTGCTAGTTACTTTTTCATTGCTGGGGCACATTATCTGACACTCTCAACATAAGGAAGGAAAGATTTACTTTAGTTCACACCTTTCATCTATTCATGGGCAGCTGGCAATGGAGGAAGGACATGGCAGAGGTCTAGCAGAGGACAAGCTGTTCACAACATCGTGAACAGGAAGCAGAATGAGGCAGGATCACCTAGCTTACACCTTTCCAGATCCTGTCCCTGTGTTTCAAGCCTTCTGGGTCAAACCCAACTGATCTGCCCCTTCTAACCAGGCTCCACATCTTAACGGCACATGGCTCCATATGTATTCCACAGCCTCCAAGTGCATGAGGCTTCGGGGGAACGTTCCAGACCCAAAGCACAACACCCCTCATTCTGAGCCACTGCCGTCATGTTTGAGAACCATAGCTATTTCAACAACAGCAAATTGAGCCTTTCTAACTAACCTCTACCATAGGGAAAAACAGAAAAAAATTCGAAGGGAATTCAAAATTGAAAAAGAATATGTTAGTGCATATATAAGCAGAAAATTTGAGAGAATTCTAAACTTCAAAAATGAGCAAGGAGACCAACATATAGGGATTTGCAATTTAATGATAATTTTCTTGTATCTTTTATTGGAAAAATACTTATATCAGATAATAGGGGTCAAGTAACTTTTTACCCTTGTGCTGGTTTATTGCTGGCTTAGTGGCAGTATAAAAGCAGAGGTGATGTTTGAGGGATAAAAAAGACACTTTCGTCGTAAACTGAACTGGTGAAAACAGAAACCAAAGACTTAATTTTTGAAAAGTGGCAATTCTGTGTATACATTTGGACATCAGAAAAGGGACCAACTGTGGGGCTGCTGACCATATCATCACTCAAAGATTGCCTTTATTAGGAGGTCTAATGCTTTTTTTCTTCAAGAAGTTTTTTTTCCAAAAATTCCACATCTTTCACTCGAATCTGAACATTGTGCAGTGCTCGGAAGTAAAATAGAATATATCTACCAATACTGTAGGTAGTACTTAAACTATGGAAATAAAACTTTTGGTTGGCAGTTATATTTCTTGCTCTTCAGCAAGCATTGCATTATATATATAGCAATTAATTAGGAAATCTATTGGTTATACTGTTAGTTGTTGATATGAATAATTCTGCTTTACATGTTAATTTTAAAATTAAATTTTATTTTAAAGATTTTCTCTTCATACTCCTATATTTAAGCTTTGTAGTTAAAATAGAATATGACTGTCCCAGAGACATTAAAAATGAAACTTAAAAAAAAAATCATGCAAAACAACCCGACAATCATAATTATAATTTCGGTTATTTCACATAAAATTTCTTCCTTATGAGTCTTCCAACTATATATTAGTATTTTTGTTTTTCATATGTTTGAACATATTGACTTATGCAAGAGGACTTTTTGAAATAAAAAAGAAGGAAAGAATTATTTGATCATATACGAATAGTCTATCTGATCTAAAATTCAAATACAATATATTTTGAACAAAGTCATTCTTTAATTTTCAGTCTGTACTTCTTTAACAAATCAGAAATAAGTTTGAATTTACATCAGGTGGTCTACATAGAGGCCAAATATTGCTAAGAATAAGGTCGATATTAGCTTTTAACTCTTTTTAGCGGTATGAGTACTTATATATGTTTAACAAAAAATTATTGGTGCTTTATTCTGGACATTAGTAGTATAGTACGCTTCATTAACAATTATTTTTAATTTTTTACACAAGAGAATTCTGTGAACTCTTATCTGGATGTCAAAAATGATAACTATCTATTCTATCGAACTCTCTCTTTCGTATCTGCTTTGCTTTGCATTATCTGCTTTGAGTCCATAGACAATGACTATAGACATTTAAAAATACAGAGAGATTGTACAAAGGTAATATGCTCTTTCATACATGGGCTTTAAAATTTGCCACATAATATTTTGCTCTTTACTCCATCTTCAATTATTTTACATTATGTTGTAGAGGAAGAATAAATACAAGGACAAAACATACTTCCATTTTCCAAAAGCTTAGTCTACCAGGACTTAAAGTGCCTATAAGCACCAGACTGGAAAGGGAAAGCAAGAACTAGGTAATCTTACTGAAGGATGAGAGAAATCTAGCATCACAGTCTAGTGAGACTGAGATAAACTTGATTGACTTTTAGGGCCTCAACTACATCTTTCTAACCCAAGACAAAATTATATTAGAGCAAAAGATCTTTAATGCTGGAAAAAAAAACAATTAAAATACCCTGCTAATATAAGATATGAAAAGTACAACAAAACTCACTACCTGAGAATCAGAGAGAGGTATGATTATTATGGCTTGTATCTGGAGTGTCCTCCAAAATCCTCACATATTTGGAACCATGTGGTATTGGGAGGTAAGACCTGACTGAAAGGGGGAAATTCTTGGGACTTGACCTGGAGGGACTGTGTCAAATTGTTAAGACCGAGGGGTGCCCAAGAAAGGGCTTCCAGGTGTGTGCAATTGACTTGCAGGCCAGGAAGTAAAGGAGAGGCAACCCCCAGTGCGTGGTAAATCCAAGAAGATGTTCAGTTCAACCAGACAAATAATAGAGATTCTCTAGTTCTGTCAATAATACACTATCATATAATATTACCCAGAAAAGTAGTATCCACAGAGCACGAAGTTAAAACTACCTGGATGCTGCAGATGTTAGTTGATGAGTGTGTGGATAGAATGAGGATATTTCTGGAATATAAATGAACACAAGAGAGTAAGCTCATTGTAACCAAGACTAAGGGAGCTAAGACTGAGCCCAGAAGTTCAACCTGCTGATGTGTCAATTCTAATCACACATTGAGACACCAGGAACATAAGCACCAATGTGTCTAAGAGCCTTTGCACCAACAGCAACCTGATTTTATTGTAATCTGCAGATGTTCCTGCCTTCAGGAACTCCATTTTCACAAGAATGTGCTATGCCTTTTCCTCACTGCTGTCTTACCACATTGCAGCACTCAAGGCAATACAACTTAGGATTCTAACAAGGGCGACATTTCAAATATTGTTATTTACATTATCAATTATCAGTTTATTTCTCTCAGCTGAAAGTATTCATTTCTCAAATTGAATCCAAGCTCTCCTACATCTTTTTTCATAGTTGGCAGAATGGTGAGAGGACAAAGGCTTGAAGACACACCCCTCTGGGCCAAAGATCTCATCACTTAGAGTGGTGGTTATATCATTGTTGGATTGTGTAATATACTATATAGTGGAGGGTACTAATTTCCAAGTATTTAAAGCATATAGAATGACTTTAATCAGCACATCCGTATTACTTGATTCAATATTAGTACGTATTGTGGTTAGTAGCAAATATTACTCAGCTTCAAGTTGTTTTCAAAATTAAAATTATTTTTGATTGTTCTCTGTAATCTGAGTGTTACTTGCATATTTCCCCTTTTAAGTAGTATCTTCAAAATAAAAAAGACAACCTCAAAAAATTAAAAATAAAATATATTACTTCCATTTTGTCTCTACATGTGACTGCTTATAGCTCCGGGTTTTACAATGGCTGAAAAGTTAGAAAGTTACAAGTAGAAATATTGGAGGAACAAACAGGAAAAATTGTAAATTTTAGGCATTTAGAAAAAAAATCAATTTTTATGATTCTTCTAAGTGTATCTTTCTGTCTTATATTTTTCTTTGTGGGCATATATATGTGAAAGAAAACTTCAAAATTCAAATGAACAACAATTCCATCACAAATGAATAGTTACAGCACTACAGGTCTTGCTATATAAAAATTTCAGAAAGATATCTTTTAATAAAATTAGTACCAGACCTGTGACTAAAGACATTTTATTTAAAAAAATCTATCATGGTTGAGAATTTTCTTTGGACTGTGCATATAGTCATTATTGGCTTAAAACAATGCATGTTCATGAGGCTTTCTCTCTTTTTAAAATTAATGTGATTAAAGAAAACCCTCTTATATCTTTCCTTCTTATTTGATATTTGCTATTTATAGTATGATTACATTTATATTTGAAGTTTGTATGAGAATATTATCATTGCGTCTTTCCTAGATGTTGTCATAATTGCATTATAGCTAAATATTAACAGATCATTATGTTTTCCATTATCTAAAAACAAAAGGTATAGTTATTATCTCTTCTTTCAAATTTATCAGAATTTGTCAGAATAATGGTTATCAACTGAGTTTGACTTGTGCACTGTGTTCTGAGTCCCAATACTGTCATCACAGGCACCGACAGGCTGATCTAGAGGGAGATCTTTGTACCACCGGAAGTGCTCTCTGAAGTGCAAGCTTTCAATTATTTTCAATTTTCATTTTCAATTTAGTGTGTATTATAAGGTAGAGGAATAATAGATATCATAAGTTTCTGTTATTTTACTAAGCAGCTCAAATACAAGAGAGCTTAAAATATCTGATACACAGCATAAGGCAAAAATTGTTAGGTCTTGTTGAAGGAGGAGGTAAATCTCTAGTCTGTTAGTACTCACCTAGGCATGCAGGATCCTGGTGACTGAGGCCAACTAAAGAGATAATGGCCTTTCGTTTTGGTCTTAATTTCACTCTTCTGTTGAGTCTGACTATACATTAAGAAAAATTTAATTTAAAAGCATTCAGTGTCTCACTGATTGTGGAAAGTCGTTTTATCATTTCAAGATTGTTAACCAGTTGTACAGTTTTAACAAGAAATCTAACGGAACCACTAGAAGGTATAAAAAGAGGAAAATTTCAAAAGAAAATATATTCTGTCTCATGAGTAAAGCGTGCTGTAAATGTTTATGTAACACAAAAAACTCACTTTAAGACTGCACGAAGATCTTAAAGTGACCAAACTTAACATGACTTCCACCCGCACTGTGTCTCGAATAATGCTCTAATAGTGACCCAGCTGCCACACTACCTCCTTGCTCCCGAATATCTGATGTTCACACACTGCGAAATGTATGCTTCCTAACACTTCTTGTCAGGTCACAATGAAAATATTTACCAATTCCATTTTGTGTAATTTTTGCTTTTATGTAACTCTCTAGTGTTCTTTATGTGTCCCATTTTTGTACTCACATTTTCCATGAAAAATTTCATCACTTTGTCTTAGCAGAAGTTTAACTGTGTGTTTACTGAAATCTTTAACTCTAGTTCATTCCTCAGAATAAAATGTCTTCATTTTTTTTTGGCAGATGGGAAATCGATTTCATTGCTTTTTGTTCAGATAAACAATGTTCCTGAGAAATACAGTGAAAACTTTAGGCTTCACTCTCTTCTCCAATCACTACCCACCAGGTTCTCTGGGTCTCCTTTATTGTGTCACTTATAATGATGGTGATATCAGCATAAAATCAGAAATACATCAGAGATTCTTAAATTAATATTTTATATTTGTTCATATTTTTCAGTAGTAAAATACTTAAGTAAATCAAGAAGGCAAGGGTCAGATAATACATGGAGAAACTCATGTACCCTATTCATGGGGCTTGAATTAAATGAAATAGATTTATCTAGTGGCTTTAGGTCTCAGAGAGTTCTACTCTCTTTTTCTCTTATTTCCTCTTTTCACAAAGGTTTGATAAGCAAGCAAGGAACATTTTAATACAAGGAATAGAATACTGGCAACACAAACCAGTAGAAACCCTATCACATCCAAAGAGTGATACTGGACCCAGGTGAGGTTGTAGGCAAGGGGTCGCAGGTGTTTGGCCCCTTTGTGGCGCATGACAAACTCGATCCAGAAGACGGCCCGGTCCAGGGGCTTCATAGGCTGATCATGGTGAATGGAGGATAATTGCATAGCATTCTCTTTGTACCTGAAGGGAAATCGAATAACATCAAATTTAAAAAATTAGACGGGTTAGATAAGCAAAATTTGGGGAGCGGTTGAAAAGACCTCCACTAAATTAAAAAGAATATGCTTAGAAATTGTTTGAAAATCTGAGTGTACTCATTAGAACTTCTGGACACAGTATTTAAGAAAAAGGGAAAAATACGTCTAACTTGGAGGTTGAAATTGGTTATATATCACAGAAACAACATCAACAACAGAAATGCATCATGTCGCTAAAGACTCACAGCTAGAATGAAGCGAAAAACTGTCAAGGTGCCTGTTGCACAGGACTCAAGTCAGTACCAGTGGTTGTGATTGAAAGCACACCTCGGGAAGGCTGACCTGCATGGTCGTGCAGAGTGATTAAGAAATTGGCATTGACCAAAGATCATAATTGAAGTTTTTTGTGGGTTAATGGTTAAACCTCTAAAGGGAGATTTCCTTATCTATGAATCCTAAACTGACACTTATTTATTCTCCTTATTCTTGCACTAAATCTGTTTTCTGCTGTTCTCTGATACATGAAAATATATTTACCATTGTTTAAAAATCATATTTCCTGCTCTGTCACTTTTTTCTTGATCTCTGTCATCCCCTCTTGACCATTCTTAGTAAATTTTCTTCTCATACTTATTGATAATTTCAAATATAGCACTGTACCTTGATCTGTTTCAACCTGGGTGCCTGACAATATCTTAGACATCGAGCCAATTGGTACTTCATAACTGTCCTGTTCACATTTGCTGCTGCCTCTTCCTCACGGGTGCGAGAGCTAATCTGTCACTCACACATAGATTAAAAATGAAGTGGGCACTCACACGGGGTTGTTAATGACTGTCTTCAGTGCATTGAGCAAATCAGTACTCGACATTGTTGTGAAGGTCACTTTAACCGCTGCTCCTTTTGCCTCCATGTGTGCAATGTTATCAAGTTGGTCCCATAACAAAGGAACCCCCACCATGGGGACTCCGTGGTAGATCGCCTCAAATACGCCGTTGGCTCCGCCATGAGTTATAAAGGCTTTGGTTTTTGGGTGACCTGAATTAGACAAATGTTATTAACATAGTTAATTGTAAACCTCGAAATAAAGAATACACGGTAAGTCACTTGAAAGGTAATTTCTTCCAGGAAAAGATTTTTTAAACCCCGGAATTGCACAGGCATTTCTCTGGTATACCAGAGTGAACAGTACCCAAGGATGCAGGTGATGTAATTTCTGATGAACTGGAAGTCATCTAAGCTCTTTGACCATCAAATGTCATAGCAACAGTAGGGTCATAGTGTTATCTTATTTTGTTTTGTTTTTTGTTGTCTTATGTTGTGCTGTTTGCTATCTAGTTGTAAAGTATCTTTAAATAAAAAAGAAACAGCAAGTAGAAAATTCTCAAGGCATCATGTGGAAAAGTGTTGGAGTCTTCAGGGCCCGAGAACCTCAGCATCGCTGACCTTGGAGGAGTTGCTTCCTTTCCCCAAACAAATGCTACTGCTTGTAAGTTAAGCCAGGTGTTCTTTTCCTTAAACCCTGGAACTGCTCCTTATCGCATCCTCCCTCCTCTACTCCTTCCCTCCACTTGGGCGACCCCAGGCTGGTTAAGGCTTTGCTGATTGTCCCAAGATAGTTTCCTCAGTCTATTTAAGTCCTTGTACTTCCCTAAATAAAGTGGAGACGGCGATCACTGAGTCGAATCCCAGAGTGTATTACTCTGTCGTCTGATCCCTCCTCAGCTGTTCCGGGCGTCCCCACGGGATGGAGAACCCTACAGAAAAGGTCTTCTATTTTTCAATCAAATATAGGAATAGGTTATAGAGTTTCAGAAAGAAGCCATGTAGAACCAATCAGAATTTGAGAACCAAATAAGAGTTTTATAGAAAACCTTCTATATTTCACAAGGTATGTGCACTGGTAACTCTGGTAGTACAAAAGAATGAAGGAAAAGAAGAATAAAAGAATAAAGAAAGACAAAAGAAACCAAGTACCGAGAAAAATTATGTATTAGATCTTGTTCTTTGAGGAAAAAAAAGTTCATTTACCAACTTCATTGAAAACATAAAAAGGTTGTGCACATGGAGCAAGTGGCACGAGCCTGTGACTCCCACACTCAGAGAGTCTGAGGCAGGAGGCCCAAAAGCAGGAGGCCAGCCTGGAAGTCAGATATCCTGTCTCAATATAAAAACAAAGCAAAGCTGGTGATGAGCCTCAGTTGAAGGCACTAGGTTCAATCTGAAACACATATATGTGTGTAATATACACACACAAAGGTTGTGCAAGACAGAAAGATGTCATGCAGGAAACAGAGAAAATGTATCATCACTTCAAGATCAATACTGTGAATTTTTCCAATAGAAAAGTAAAGGATGATTTAAAATAAAGCAAGACTGCTGTTTTTCTGTAACATTTGGAAACCCCTACCTTAAGTGAAAGGAGCAAAGAATGAATTAGGCAACAGCTCACAGAATTATGGGAACATCTGTGTTAGATAATAACTACACTTGACACAAAGATAATGAAATTTTCTCTTTTTAAATAGTCAACTGCTAGAGCTTAATGTGCATGCTTCCTGTGCTGCTTCGATGTAGAGATTTGCAACTATACGTGCTCAACCAGTCTTTCCCTCCAGAGGCGCGGTCAGCACTGCACTGCTTGTCCTCCAGGGTCTTACCAAGTAAGTCGTTCTGGGGGATCCACTCATACAGCCGAGTATTGGCTCCTAGGGTGTTCGGTTTCTTGCCGTCAAATCTCCAAAGAACCTGTTAAATAACACTATGTTATTTCTGCATGTTAAGTGATAAAATATAGCATTTCCAAATTTAGAGAATAACTAAGTAAATATTTGTCATGGAACAGATCTCTAAAATAAGGACAGGAAAAGTGACACAACAGAAGGAAATTCAAAGCAGGCCACATATTATAATTTTGGGTTCAGTCATTTTGAGTGTAGTAATGTTTCCATGCACTACATACTCTAAAGGAAAGTACATTAGAAACTGAAATAAAAATTCCTCAGAACGTGTTTCAATTTTGTTGCAAAGAAGATCAAAAATGAAAATGAATAATTATCTACATTACTTTTATTTATGATTTTAGTGCTTTCATTATTAAGGCTAAAATTTTGTATTTTTTAAAATTAATTATACTCTACTTATAGCCACTTGGTCCAGAAGCTGCCGTATTTGATTTGGACAGTGTTGCATATGCAAAGTATCAAATCAGACAGTTGTCAATTTCTCAAACATCAAATTTGCCTAGGAAGTACATAAATCACGGTTGATCTTTGAAATTGTCTAAAATATTTTAAATTTTTTAAATTAAATTCTTCAAAATTTTGTAAACTTTAAAATTATTAGACAATAATTTTTTGAAAACATAAAGTGACATTTTTAGCAAAAAAAAACCTAGTAGCAAAATTGAAAATTAAATTTAGGAAATTGTTACCAATTGCAATTCTTGAGTTAAAAAGTTTTTCAAAATGTGATTTAAAAATTAGTTGTGCTCATTTTGTTCAATACACTCTCAAGAGAGAGATTCACATGGTCGGCTCTAACTTCCTATCCCACTGCTGTTCTAATGGAAGGAACTGTCCTTAGTCTGGTGCTCCAGTCAGGGCTCTCTACCCACAGGCCATTCAGAAACTCTTGGTTTTGTGTGTCATATGAGTGCTAGAGATAACTTCAAGTTCTTAGCACAGCTAAGTTTTGTTGTTGTTGTTTTTGTTGCTTTGTGTTTTGTTTTATAGCCCAAGAGGTAGCTTCTGTTTCCCAGCTGAACTTATTTTTAGAGCTGAAGACAGAGCTGAAGGGACCATCAGTGGTAAAAATGACCACCCAGCGAGCTCCATCCCCAGGGCAAAGGTTGGTCCTTTTGAACACTGGTATCTGAGCTAGCACACCCAAGTCCTGAGCCAAAGCTTCCTTTCTCTGCCAGAAGTTTTAATAGTAGGCAATACTCAAAATTATGCTATCGCTGATTGGAAATAGAAAAGGTGTTCATAAATCCTAAAGTTTGAACTGCCTTTCATATGTTAAAAAATCAGTTTCCACTGTTACTATATTTCATAAAGACGGCCTCAGACATCTACCAAAGAAGATACTTTCTGTTTGACTCATGATTTATATTGTTTGTTCTGAACTGGGAGGAGTTTCACTTGAGTGGGTTAAAAGCGAATTCGTTGTGAGCTAGAGTTTATAGTTCACAGGTTCAAAAGTAGGTGATAATTCATTATGTCTGTCTCTCTTGGTAACATCTTAATAGTCAATTTTTCTCATTCTCTTAACTAACATGGTTTCGTGGGTACATGGACCCTGAATTGGGGATCCTTGGTCTTCTTTGCTCTGAATATACTGCTGAACGGTGCAATAAATAAGGCTACTCCAAAAATTAGAATGAATAAAAGGGGAAGGACTGTGTGGAAAATCTAACGTGCAGGATGTTTTTCAAAACTGTTTCCAATGCTGCTTAATACTGTCATGCCACTGCAGTTGTCAATAAAAAGGAAGTGCTTTCTGGTATTTTGCTAACATGCTTCAGGTCCTCAGCGGTTTGACAAGGAAAAGGCCAGGTGCCGGGACATAATTTGATGATTCTGTGCATTTAGCTAGCAGAGTCAAGACAATCCCACAATTTCACCCTGCGTCTCTCAAGTATGTCCATGTAGACACACGTTACGGTCATTATCGATCGATATGGCCTCTCTACTGCATCATCATCCTCCATGAATATCATAGTTCCTAAACTCACTGACTTAAAATTCAGTCATCTTTATAGTTTACTTTAATAAAATAAACGTTTTGGAATCGTGCATTTGTTCAGCTTCATAGACTAAGTTAGTGATTGCCTATCGCTATGAAACGTTGCTGACCTTTTGTGGAATCTGAGCCAGAGCTGATGAGATCACATTGGCTCTTTCTTCTGTTATATTAGGGACAACGGAACCCAGAGAAAACACCACGATGCCATTTTCTCCAGAGCTTTGCACAAAGTCTTCCATTTCCTGTAGAGAAATTATTTGCTCCATGATAAACGAGTAGCAGCACAGCAAAACTATGGAAAGCACTGTTACAAAGATAAAGATGACTTAATCAGTAACCGTTGGGATTTGGTAAAGTGACTCTAATAATGCATATGACAAATGTCAACCTCCTAACCATTCCAGATTCAGTATACTGATAATTATAGTCAGTGTTTTGCAGCCTAAATTCCAAACAACTTTTTCCTGACAAGCTAAATCTTTGTATATAATGTATATTAAAAAACAATATATGAAACATTGTAATTATCATTTATCTTTCCTGTTTATCCTCAAAGATGAATAATTTTATTCTATATATTTTTTTATCTTTTTAATAGCTAATGCTTCAGTTATTTCTGATTTTGTCTTTTTAAAATCTTGTAAAATAATTATAATGGTGTGATTCATATGTGTAAGTTATTTAACCTAAAATTTATATTATGGTTACTTAGTGTCACTGAAGATATTCCAGTGACACATTTGTAATGTGATAGATACATAATTTCCTACTCATTCTCTCATTTTTGTGTGTTCAGTTAAACTTCAAGGTTTGGTTTTCTAGTACTTATCATGTTTGATGCAGCTTGATTATCCATCTTCATACAACTTCAAATGAGATTGCTACAGAATCAAAGCACGTAAACATTGTTAAATTTTAATGTAATTTTCAAAATTTCATATTTTAAAGGAACAGAAGTCATATAAGCACTTGAGAGTTCAAGAAAAAGCAAGCACTTGGGGGACCATTAGTATATTTACGTAGAATAGCAAGGTACAGTTTTGACTGATACTTAAGTCTGGTTTGCACAACCAGAGAAGAAGCAATGTTGGTAATTTTATCATTAGATGGTTGGTCACTGTTTTCCTTATCTATTTTCTCTACCTAATATTTTTCTAGCATTTTTTTCTCAGGCCTTATAATCCATTTAAGTATATGAAAATACTGTGTCCTGGTTTGGATCTGAAGTGTTTCCCAAAGCTTCATGTACTTGGGAATACTGTGTACTGTTAGGAGGTGGGACCTGGCTGGAAGGGTTGAATGCTTGAAGCTTGTTGTGGGGTGGGTATGCTGATTCTGCCCTTCCTCAGAAACTTGGCTTTGCCCACTGTGTGGTGAGGATCTCTATCGTCAGTTCTGGCTCTGGCCCTGCACCCAGCTGCAGCCCCGTGGTGTGATTCCATCATTTCCCAGCTGTTCCCCCATGAAGAGACAGAGATCTTCTGAAACTGTGAGCTAAAATAAATCATTCCTCCCTTAAGTTATATCAGTTATTTCCCAAAGCTAGAATGTAACCAAGATGTACTGAGGTGTCTCTGAGATAATTTCTGTATAACATATTCTAATGTTGCCTCAGATCCCAAACTATGAACGTTACTGTAGTCTCTGAGCGGTTCCCATTAAGTTGGATGTGGAATTTCCACCACCGAATCAGATATCATTTTTACTTGGTGCATGAAGACATAAACAAAAATGTAATATTATATCAAAAGAAATCTTGGATTTAAATGACTAATAATGCTTATTTGCTAATACAGTAAAGAAATAGATCTATTAATGCAAAATATAATACAGCAGTAACAACTGCTTTATTTCAGTCTAGAAGTGTAGTGCTCATTTGAAATACAATAACCTCTTGTGTTTCTCAATAAGAGTTACCACTTCCTGTATTGATATAACACTTTTCTGATTCTAACCTAAGGGCTCTTCTCAGGAACAAACTTTGGCACCATCTGCTCTTTTGTACAAAAGATGTTTGCTCTGTGCTCACTCTGGTAGCAAAGAAGATGCCATGACCCGTATCCCAGGAGGACACGTGTTGCCAGTAGTTTGACAGAATGCCTTCCACACCTGCTCTAAAAAAGAAAAAGGCATCTCTTTTTAACCCAAGGATGTAGAACTCTGAGATTCCAAGTAAAAACCGTAGTTTAAGGTCTCCAGGGAAAGCAGATAGATAGATAGATAGATAGATAGATAGATAGATAGATAGATTGATTGAATGTACTGGATTTGGCTCCAGTACTGTTTGGACCTCACATGCATGCTATGAATTTTTTTTACATAAAAATACTAGTAAGCAACTTCAGTGCTCACAATAAAGCTTTATCTTTTATCTTGTTCATCTTATTGCCTGAACTTAGGCATTTTTTTTCAAAAGAAAGTCTATGTAATTTCTTTTTCTGTGACTTTTCTTCAGAACATAATCCATAGTACTCGTATGTTGTGGTGCCAACTTATCTTCAAAAGGATTATGTCTTAGAAGTTTTATTCTAAGATTGATACTGTAACTGAAAACAGCACAGCACAACAGCAAGAGACCACATTGATTCTGGGACCCTGACTAAGTGCTAAATATACTTCCTTTTGACTGTATTTTCTCCTACCAAAACAATATGAGGGTGTCGTTGTGACTCTAGAAGTCTGACAGGCATCTCTCTGTACGTTGTAGTTTGGGTTCTATCCTCTGTTGCCCGATGTCTCCCATCAGCCCTTTAAATGCTTCGCTTGCCTGTTCTCCTGACTTTTTGCAATCTCATGCAGCAAGGGGATCTTCAGTTCTCAAAAACAAATCAGCTATCACTTATTTTCCTAGCTCATTAATACTGTTTCTGAGATAATTTCTGTAATCAAAAATTAATGTTCCTTTAGTATTGCCATCTATACTTTTAAGTTTCACATAACTTTTGTTCCTTAACATCAGCTTATTTTTCTAAATACAATACAATATCTCTGGATGAGGTAAAAGCTACATATATGTTGTTTCTGTTATTCTAATATTCACTGGGACCTTCTAATTCATTTCTTCATTCATTCACTCATTCATTCATTCCTTTTTTATTTTATAGTCCAGACTGATGCTGAACTAGCTACGTAGTCCACACTGGTTTCTAACTCACATCAATTCTCCAACCTCAGGTACCTGAGTGTTGGAATTTTAGGCTTGAGCCTCCCTGCCCAACTTGTGTGGTGCTGGAAAATGAATTCCAGGGCTTTGTACTTGCTAACAGACAGTGGAATAGTTCAGTATATGTTAGACATTGCGTTTCTTTTCCTCTAAAGTTAACACTGTAACATATGCTTTTATAAACATGTACTCTAACTCCAAAATCATATAAATAGTAATACAGTAAATATGAGCAACAAGATTCTATTATTTTATGAAGGATTTATAAAGAAAACAGAGTGCATTCGTACAATCCCACAATAAAGAAGAGCAACGTACTGCCACATCCCCTGTGAACTCAGAAGAACTTGTACTGAAGAAAGAATAAGAGGCTTAAGATATGCTCAAGTGGTAGAGTCTGCAGCAACGGACAAATAAGCCCTGTAGTTTTTAATAAAAGAATATCAGAAAACCAAGTTTCTTAAGAGCTCTTACCATAGTTTCTATCATTTTGCATATGATTAAACGATCTAAGATTTTCCCAAGAAAACTGGGAAATAACAGAATGTAGGTAAATGGCAGGTATTTAATATTGCTTTTGATTCATATTTGCATTTTAATACTATTTATTGCTATTATTACTATTTAATACTATTTATTAAGTTGGGCTTGCCTTCTTTGGTGTTGAAGTGCTCTTGCCTCAGCCTCCAGAATGTGGGCTTACCGGAATGCTCTAACACACCTGGTTTACATGAGGTTGGAATTGAGGCGGGACACTTTCTTCTCTTACCCATATCTTTCTCGCTGTGAGTAATAACTCTGACACTACAGAAAGCCTTCAAAGAGAATTAAATGAAAATATAGAGACAATTATGTATTGACCTTAGGCAGTGGTTTGGCAGGCTTGCAGTGAAGTCCTCCAACAAATTCAAAATTTGGTAAGGTTGGGCGCGGAAATTCCAAGTCCCAGTAGGATCGAATGAGCCACATTTCTGCTTTGCGTACTACCTCATATAGCGTAGTAGGCCTTCCTGGATGAGGAAGAGAAAAGACAACTTAAAAAGGTATAGATAATATTAAGTTGTCCAGTTGTCAAACGTATGTACTCTAAAATATGTTGAAAAAGTACAGTCACTGATATATGAAAGTAAATAGACCTTTCAATGATATTTATTTATAAGTAATAAAATCTACTTGTGTTACTATGTGTAGAAATTTACTTGTATATTACATGTAGAAAGGCTAAACTGTAGAAAATTATGTCTCTCATGATACCTGTATAATCACATGCAAAAGAAGCATTAAACTAATTAAGCACAAAATAAGTCTAGATATTTTTCTGAAAGGTTTTCAGTGGAATCAGTGCTTCTATAAACATATACTCTACTGCTAAAAACAAATAACATTACCATCATCATAGAACAAGTTTCTTAACAGTTCAGAATAGTTTCTGTCATTCTGCAAACTGGTACATAATTGATAATTTCTGCAAAAAAATGTGGATTAAGAGAATATAGATAAGTGTCTGATATCTATTACTGTTTTTGATTCATATTTATACTCCAAAGATTTTAATTGTAGGCAAATATTTGTAAATGTCACATAGAAATATTTAGAAATTAAAGAGAGAAGGATATGTTCTTACTCTTGTTAGCATGAAAAATGAATCTACTCAAATGGATGAAAGAATTTGCATGGAGAAAACCAGAAGTTTCATTTTGTAATAGTGTGACCTCCTATAATGATCAATACCAATAATCATCCACTGGCCCCTACATAGCTTCAGGAATGTTTTCACAGTACTATATAACAATAGACTTACAGAAAATATTGGGGTTTTTTTCAGCATTAAAGGCAAACTCATTGTATTTTACATTCATATAAACTTACATGCTAAGCTTTAAGGTAGTTAGACCCTCATTCTATCAATTAAAAAGAAAACTTACCTAAAACTTCACTGTATAACTGGTCCCATGCCTTCTCATTATATCCATCATACCAAAAGTCAAAATACAGCATGCATATCATGTTTTTTATCTTCTCCATGAATGTCATCTGCCCACTTAATCCTGACATAATAATGGGAACATAGGAAGGAGGGAATAGCAGTCCTCCACTAGCCTTTTCCAGCTGGTATCCAGGAGAGAAGCGGAGAGTGTACACAAAAGGTATGTTCAGTAGCTCGGCCATTAGCTCACCGCAGGGACCAACGGCATCGGCAAAGAGGAGATCGAACCTTGACTCTCGTAGTTTTGTCATAAGCTTCTGGTTTGAAACTGCATCTTTACATATGTTTCTCCAAATACCAAAAAATCTCCTCATAAATTTTTCCATCTCTGAAATGTAATCCAAACATGTAATTATAGGTCCATCATTTATCATTGTATGGACTGAGTGGGTGACAAAATCCTCCAATTGACTTTTATTAATAGATGTTGGAAAAGTTTCAAATTTAATGTCAGATGATTCTTTGATATTGATAAATATTGCAGACGAAGGTCTCAGAACCGTGACTTCGTGTCCCCTCTGGACAAGCTGCTCCAGTACTGTCTTTATGTTCAACCAATGGCTGTATTCCATGGACCAGACTAGCACCTTTCCGCAGTTCCCAGAGCTGAGGTAACATGTCAGCTGTAGCAGCAGCAGAGCCAAGCTACATTTCCTAGACATCTCAGTAACTGCAGGGTCTCCTTCAAAATCGTTTTCCCTGCTGAAATTACTCATGCTTATAGCTATGAAGAAATTAACTAAGAGGTTAAAATTTAACTTGGATCAACCAAAGCAAATATCACATTGACATTCAGGGCATGAGTTGAGAGGTAATAAATATAATTAGGTTGCATAATGTTTAGTCATTTTATTTGTAACTGGGAGCATAGCTCAAGGGTTAAGATGGCTTAATTTCTCTCTTATGATTCAATGTTTTCAGCTAGTTAGGGATTGATGCAGGCATTTGTCAATCACCTGCATCATGTATATGATTATGAAAATGGTGTCAAAGCAATAGATAACACAAAGTGATTATCTCCTCAGTGTCTTTGACACAGAACTAGACCTACAATAATTACAGAGGCGGTGTCTCATAGTGTCACAATTCTAGAAGATGAATGTAATTATCATGTGTCATTTATGGTAACAGTCTTTCTGTAAGAAGCTTCATGAAGTAAAATTCACACACCTTGAATTCGTTAATTTGAAAAGTATGATTTAATGTTTCATAATATGTTACACAAATATGTAATCACAACTCTCAGTTTCATACACGTCATTATTCCAGGGCCAACACTGTTAAGCAGGACATCATCAGGAAGCACGTAGAGTACTTCACCATGAATGCTAGGATCAAATGAAAGAAAAGCAATGATTCGCACTGGAATGTTTTCCCCCTTTGTGTGTATCTGTGTGAGACATAATGGCTACAACAAGTTTTGGTATTTTGTGTACATATACAACACATCAACATTACAATTCCCCTCCACCTTCAGTTTTGGACCTCCCACATCTTCCCTCTCCCCACAACTCCCACCATCACACTCATTTGCTTCTATAGAATGCCTGTATTCTGTATTTACCATATCAAGGAAACTATGTGATATTTAACATCTTTAGTCTTGTGCATCCAACTCATTTTCCCACTCAAATCACCACTCTTGGCCATTCTTTAGCTCAACTTCTAAACTTTAGAATGGGCTGCAGTGGCCACATCTCAAAGCCTTTTCTCTGGGTCCACCAGAGCCCTTTATTAGGATGGTTTGCCCATAGATGTCTTAATTTTTTTCTTTATATGTTTGTAGTTTACTACATATCTTTGTTGAGATTCTTTAACATGGACTAAAGCACCAATCTACATAAGAAAAGAGCTATAACAATGGAATCCATAAGGCACAATTTGCTTGGACACAGTCATGCCCAGGTCTCCTGGCCAGGCACCACTGCTAGCTGTAGAGGTAGGCCCAGGTCTTCCTGCCTGCCATCATCTCTCTCCAAGGACCTAGGAAGTCTGGCTCCAGCTGCCAAATGCATGTAGCAAACTTAGTCTGGTGTCTCCTCACCCACAACCGTGAAGTACAGGGTACATAGGCCAGGATTTTGCCACCCACCACGTTCACTAACTGCAGACTAAGACGAGGTCTCCCTGCCCACGACTGTCACTCCTCAAGTACCTGGGCCCACGTCTGCATGCCTGTTGCCGTCACTTGCAGTGGATGTAGGCCCAGGTCTTCCCACTTGCCGTGGATCTATGTCTCATCACCTCCCTTCACTGCCTGCTACGGAGGTTGTGATATTTGTTGTGACGCTGGATTTTGGTTTATGATATGTTTCTCTTTTAAGTTTAACTCCTGTCTTTTCCTGCAACTGATCAAGTCTTTATTACCTTTTTGAGTCTTTTTTTTTCTTTTCTCATCTTCTGTTTTCTTTCTTTTCTTTCGCAACATATTTTCCCTTTTGGTTTTTTCCTTTTTGTGCTTTATATTCATTCTTTTCTCTTCTTCCCCCCACCCCCCATTTTATTGATATGTATAAGCGCAACATTTAAGGTTTACAATAAAGTTTAGCATTTTGTGCACATAAATATCTTGTTGAAGGGACAAGGACTTTCCTGCTCTCCTTTTATGCCCTCACCCCCACATCTTTCTCTCCTTCCCTACACCACCCTACCCCCTGGGTTCACTCTGTTTTTCATCATAAGTTCCATAAGAGTTGTGATTTTGGTCTCTCATACCAGAGAGACCATTCGGTGTTTCACCTTCTGCTTCTGAGTCACTTCACTAAGCATGATGTTCTCATGTTTCTTCCATTTGCCTGCAAAAGCCTCCATGCTGTTGGACTTTATAGATGCATACTATTCCATTGTGTATAAATACCACAGTTTGTGTATCCATTGGTCTGTTGATGGATATTTTGGTGACTTCGATATTTTAGCTATCTATCATTAGTTGTCCTGCTATGAACATAGGTACACCTGTATCTCTGTTACATGTAATTATGGCCTCCTTTGGAAATATTCCCAGGAGGAGTGTTGCTGGATCGATGGGGAATATTTATGTCCATTTATTGAGAGCTCTCCATGCTGCTTTCCAAAGTGGTTGTACAAATTTACATTCCCACCAGCAGTGCAGAAGGGTTCCTTTTTCCCCACAGCCTCACCAGCACTGATTACTATTTGACTTATTGATATAGGCCATTCTGTCTGGAGTGAGATGTTATCTTAGTGTTGTCTTGATTTGCATTTCTCTTATGGCTACGGATGTTGAACATCCTTTCACTATCTGTTGGCCATTTGAACATCTTTGTGAGTGAACTGCCTCTTCATTTCATTTGCCCACTGTTGAATAGGATCCATTATTTTGGTTGGCTTACTTTTCTTCAGCTCCGTGGATATTCTACTTATGAGCTTCCTATCTGAGATGTTGGTGGTGAGTATTTTTCCCAGTCTGTTGCTTCCATTTTTACAATGTTGATAGTTTCCTTTGCTGTGCAGAAGCTTTTTAACTTGACAAGATCCCATTTGTTAATAATGGGGAGAATTTCTTTTGCTTCTGGTGTCTTATCAAGGAAGTCTTTGCCTACCCCTATGTCTTTTAGATATTTGCCTAATTTGTCTTCTAGGAGGTTCAGTGTTTCACTTTTAATGTCTACATCTTTGATCCACTTTGATTTGAGTTTGGTGCATGGTGATAGGTGAGTGACTAGTCTCATTCTTCTGTGTGTGGATGACCAGTTTTCCCAGCACCGTTTGTTGGACAGGCTGTCCTCTTTCCAGTGTATGCATTTAGCTCCTTTGTCTAAGATTAAATAATTAAGGGTATTGGGGTTTTTCTCTGCATCTTCAATTCTGTTCCACTGGTCTGTCTGTTTTGTGACAGTACCAAATTGTTTTTACAACTATTGCTTTATAGAATAGCCTGATGTATGGAACTGTAATGCCTCCTGCTTTGGTCTTGTAACTATGGATTCCTTTGGCTATTCTTTCTCTATTTTGGTTTTATATGAATATAAATATTGTTGTTTCCAGTTCTTTGAAGAAATTTTTAGGTATTTTGATAGGAATTGCATTGAATCTATAGATCAGTTTAGGTAGTATAGTCATTTTGACTATATTTATTTTGCCTATCCAAGAACAGAGGATGCCTTTCCATTTTCTAGTGTCTCCTATAACTTCTTTCTTCAATGTAATGTAGTTTTCTTTATATAGGTCCTTCACTTCCTTGGTTAGGTATACTCCAAGGTATTTAATTTTTTGCTGAGCTATTAAGAATAGGAATTGTTTTTCTGAGTTGTTGCTCAATAACTTCACTGTTAGTGTAGAGAAAAGCTATTGAATTTTTAGTGTTAATTTTGTAGCCTGTGATTTAGCTAATTTTTTTATTATTTCCAAGAGCTTTTTAGTGGAGTTTTTAGGGTCTTCCATGTAGATAATCATATCATCAGCAAATAAGGTTAATTTGACCTCCATACACCATTATCAAGTGGGCTTCATCCCTCAGATACAAGGCTGGCTCAACATAATTAAATCGATCCATATAATACCCCGTATCAACAAAAGCAAACAAAAACCACATGATTTCTACTGATACAGAAAAAGCCTTTGACAAAATCCAGCAACTCTTCAAGAAAAAAAAAACACTGAGAAAAATATATATAGAAGGGCCATATCTAAAACTCATAGCAGCCGTATATGCTAAACCTAATGCAATATCATGATAAATGGAGAAAAATTGAAATCATTCCCTCTCAAATCAGGACCAAGACAAGGCTGCTCACTGTCATCACTCTTATTCAAAATAGTCCTTAAAACACTCATCATAGAAATCATACAAGAAAATAAAATACAGGGAATCTGCATTGGAAAGGAGGGGGTCAAATTGTCCTTACTTACTCTGATAACTTTTTAATATTGTCTCTTCATGATACATCTCTAGGACTTCAATTTTGACGTGTCAAGGGGAGAGTCTCTTCTGGCCAAAGTTGTTTGGCTTTCTCTATGCCTATAGTAGAGCAGTGTTCATTTTTTTTCTTAGATTTGGAAAAATCTCTGTCATAATTTTATTTAATAAGACTTTTATGTCTTTTGCTTTTTTTCCCTCAGTTTTGTCTTGCACTCGCATAATTCAGGAGCATGTTTCTTCTCTCCAAGTTATTCACTAGCTGTTGTAACCTGTCTCTCTTATTCTTTTTTAGTTTGTTTGGTTTTTTTTTTTGTTTGTTTGTTTTCTTATTTAGGTTGTTTTGGTCTTACTGGCCATATGTTTCAGATTATCCACTTTATCTTTGATATCTGATAATCAATCCTCAAAATATTCAACCTAGCTACTTGTTTTTCCCTTGTGTTTTTCATATCATGGAGCTCAGCTTTCATTGTTTTATCTCTCTGCCTGACAGTTTCATATTTCTTCAATTGCCTTCATTACCTGTTTACCTTTTCTTCTTTGTGATCCTCTAACTTATTAATGGCTGCTG
The DNA here is from genome assembly GCA_004027205.1 of Ctenodactylus gundi. Taxonomy (NCBI): domain Eukaryota; kingdom Metazoa; phylum Chordata; class Mammalia; order Rodentia; family Ctenodactylidae; genus Ctenodactylus; species Ctenodactylus gundi. The sequence goes on along the minus strand of PVKB01006918.1, from coordinate 210 downwards.
CTACTCTGAGTATGTCTGCTTTAGCTACCTGTGCATCGTCTTTATGTTCCATGTGAGCCACTTTGCTCAGGAAATAGCATCTCTACTGCCTATTTCTCTGTGTATTCTGCTACTTCAAGATCCCTGGTAGTGGACTCTGGTGCGTCTGGCCTTCTCAGTAGGTGACTCCTTGTATTGTTTCCAAAGGATACGGTTGTAGTGAGTTGAAAT
>PVKB01006917.1:0-48134 GCA_004027205.1 Ctenodactylus gundi | reverse complement strand
TCCTCCAGGAAGGCAGGTGCAGCTTATGTATCTTTTCAAGTCTCCACCCAGTAACCAGTCCCTCCTGCATCCAGGTGTGGCCACTACACACCTTTAATCCTAACTTAACTGCAATCCACCCCTCCAGACCAGACCCCAATCCACCAACATCACATGGTTCCATTAAAATACATGAGACTTTTGGGGGACACTGCAGATCCTAACCACAACACTTGCTATATAGCAGGTATTTGAAAACAGAATGTGTGTATTTGTGTGTGTTTATGTATCAGAGAGTTAACAGGGATGTGAACCCTCAGGTATATGTAGCAGGGCCTGTAAGCTCCTATTGCATAAGGACTTAAACTCTTTTAAGAAAAAAAATGAAATTTGTGTTATTCAGTTATTAAGCCAGAGTCAGAGGAAGAAGAACTTTCAGATGGAAGAGATACAGTATGTATCTTTTCTGAATATCTCTTCTCAGTCTTACGATTTGTTCATCACCTATTCATTGATGGGGCAAAATGCCTGAAATATACAACGTAAAAGAGAAAACGTTTATTTTTGGCACCTGGCTTCCAGTTCACGGCTGGCTGGCTTAAATACTGCAGTGGCAACGGCACAGCAGAGGAAAGCTTCTCTCCTAATAGCACTCAGAGGCAGAGAAGAAGAGATAAGAGTCAGAAAAGAAAGGGGCTGGGAAGAAGGATGTGCTTCCCTAGCAGCGCCACAGTGACCTACTTGCTCTGACACGGCTCTGTCTTCTAACAGCCCATTCGTCAATGGGATTACTGCCCAGTGGTCCAATCATTTCCCCCAAACCCATCTCTGAACACCTGAGCATTTGGGGGCCATTTTAAATACAAACAATCACACATGGTTTGTGTCTACATTGTTAATAAAAAAGTCTATAATGAGGAAGGCACCAGACTTGGGTTTTTACTCACTTGAACATTGTTTCCAGCACCTCTGTGAAATGAGACTATATAATTAATCGAAATCACAATGTCGGACATACAACCACAGCATGTCAGTAAAAACACTGTTAGTATCTCTATATTGCTTCTCAAACATGGATGTATTCTAATTATAATTTGAATGAAGTCCTCATGGGTCCCTTAATATTGAAATTCTAATAGCAGATGAAAAAAATGTAAGTACATTAGTGTAAAAGTAAAAATATTACAACAGTAATGTTTGTAAATATTGTAAGTTTATGTAAAAAACTATTAATGGAATATTTAAGTAATTAAGTCTGACAGGTATATTGGCAATAGAAATGCTAAAGAAATTAGGTCAATAATCTAGAAAAAAATGATATGTTCAGTCAATAAAAGCTTATGTAAGTATAATTAATAGAATATGATTAGATTATATAATTCTAATTTTTTGCCAAATTGGTGCATTACATAATGGATTACAATTCTTCACTAAATTCATTAAGCCATAAGGCTTATTTTTTACATCATATGAAAATGAATTGAAAGTTGAATACCCATTCTGCCATTTATAGATTTCATAGAGAGAAAAATATCTGGAATTATGTACAATAAAACATATTAAGAAAATTTAATAGAAAAAACAAGATGTTAAAATTTATTTTCTTTATACAAATCAAACCTTGAAATGCAGCATGCATAAGCATGCTTTACCAATAATTCCCTAGTATTTTGAATTTATAATGAACAGGTATTTAGATAAAAAGCTTGCCAAGTTGAATTCTTCAAATTACTGAGCCCCTTTAACTGTTGAAACTTGAGAATTTTGTCTTGACTACATAAATAGGTGAAAAATTTCTTCTAAAAAGCATGTTATTAAAAGACATTTTTCTAATTTATATTTGGCTGTGTTGTTGCCCAAAAGACTAGTTAAGTTTCTAACTCTCCTGATTTGAAGGGCCATAATGCTTTTTAGTATCAGAAACACACAGGGGTGGCCAGAGGTCCCTTCTGGAGGCTGAAAATTCTGAGTTATAGCTGTTCTTACACTATCATACTAAACTCCACAACTTTATACTATTTTTAAAAAATAAGCTTAATCATTCACTTGCCTTATAGTTAAATTTATCATACAATTAATCCATCTCATGTCCTCTGTCAGTACACAGATCTGTGAGATTCGAAACACTAGCAGTTGGGGCTGGCACCACTGTAATATAACGGGCATGTGGATCTGTTCTGCCTTTCTAAAACTCCCTCCACACGTGATCCTTCTCCGTTCATCCCTTTGCCTGCTCCATAACACATGGCAAAGCTATCCTCTCCATCCTTATTTTATCATGAGAAGTTTATGTAAATATAATCATAGTGTGATCATGTGTTTTAAATAAGATTTCAAATTTACTCTTGCCCTACAGAAGCTTACTCTATGATGGTGTCACCTTTATTCTCTGCTCGTGCCAAGCTAGGCCTTGCAACACATGGCCAAACTGTACGATCAGGTAGCTCATACTGGTGGTATGAATTGCAAGTATTGTCTTAAAAAACTTGGTAACATGTGAGGGCCCAAGTGACACTGTATCAGAGGCCATTCAACAGATTTTAACCGGAGATGGAGAAGGCAGCCTGGTTGCCTGCAGGATCCCGCAGGACACTGGTGCCTTCCTCAGGCGGGAGGTTTGAGGGCATGGGGCAGCCTCTCCCAGACCTTTGGAGAAGTGAACCCAACAGAAGGCCTGAGGAAGTCTTGGCCAAGGACAGCAGGAGCAGCAGCACCCTGCCTCATTGTGTGCAAATTAGCAGGAAGCAGTTGCAGAGATTCCCCTCTTCCCGCACACGCTTGACTAAATGGTGACAACAGTCGGTGAATGTTGTTTCATTGTTAACGCAATTCTACTTCTATGTACAGTGTGGCAGGGCCTGGGAAGAGTGTGTGGGATGACACGGCAAAAGCTCCTTTCCTTTAAAGGAGTGGAATAGGACTTACTAGCAATGAGCATTTGTTTCTCACAGTACTAGAATTTAGAAAATCCAAGATCAAAACACTGGCGTATTTTGGTGTCGGGTGAGGCTCTCTACATTCTTTTTTAAAAAATAAGGACGATGTTATAGTTTGGTTTTGGAATGTCCCCCCAGAGGCCTTTTGTGTTTTGAAGTTGACTCAGCCATAGCGGATAATCCTGTACTGTAAAGAGGTGGCATCTGGCTAGAAGGGCTAAATCCCTGAGAGTGTGGTGGATCACTTCCTCCTGGTACCGTAACCTTGGGAGGTAGAATTTCAACAAGGGACATGGATGGGGGGAGGTACACTCAATTAATAAAAGGACAATTTTACTCTGAGGCCAAGATAGGACCGAAAATCTGCTACCCTCCCACAGACCCACAGGTGTGTAAAGGTACTCTAGGTTTAGAGCTGCTCTCTCTCTCCAGTCTGGCTTCTGTGCAGTGCTCTCCCCAGTGGTGTCAGACCACCTCTGACAGGCAGAAGGGTTCAGGGAGATGATGCTATTTGTTCACGTCATCCAGTTTGATTGTTGAATCACAAGCAGATCCAACCTAGTCTCCTCATTCCAGGTCTTGTGGGTTTTCCTCTTCAGATTAGTTTTCATTTTGAGAACTGTGACCCCCATATCTTCATAGCTAGCATAAGTATCAGTATGGAAAGAGCCCACCTGTGTACCATAACTTTGTTCTTTGTTCCAGAAAATTCTTGCCCAGGAAGATACAACTGCACAATGATAACTTCAATCTTTCCTTCAGAAAAGTTCTTAAATCAAGTTTATTTGACAATGTTTAAGGTATTTCTCTTTTACTGAAGATTCATAAGCTTAGCTTTGTTTGATAAATGAATTATTCCAGTAGTCATCTTGGAATGTCAGTAATCTACAGCTGTGGAGGCCCCAGTGGGGTTCATTGAAGACCTTCTGTGATTTAAGGAACTTAATTCTTTAACAACATGTGCCTCTGAAGCTGTTTGAGTTTGCCCTCTGGACCCCTTCCCTACTGCAGTATTGAGGTAAACCTTGCATTAGATCTGAGTTCTGGCTTCTTTTCTGCGAAAGTCTCAGCTGCTATTTGTTCTCGCTCCTAGAAATGAGAAACTTTTTCAAAGAATTCCTTGATTATCTAATTGCATCTGGAAATGTTCACTCTTGGTGGAAATATCTTATTACAAGAAATATATGTCTTGCTTTTTTTTTTTGAGTTTTCAACAAAGAAACAGGAATAGCCTCAAATGGGCCAAAATAGCTAATGAAATTAGTGCATCTCCTCAAATTGGTATTTTGATAGCACCAAACTTGCTTTGAGTAACTTACCACAACAATAGAAAATATCTCTCGTACCAGTCTTATGTTTCATATGTGAATCAACATTGGCAAAGAATCATGAACAATAGTCTGTCTAGATTGCTGCAGATGCTTAAAATGAAACACAACGGAGCGTGGCGGGAAGTAGGCAGCCTCCACCCAAGACTCACAAACAGGGTCCAGGCGACTGAACCACATACTGTCAAGCTCTACTCTACAAGCGTTGGCCATTCATTTTCCTAGCTATCTCCTTTGTTAATTTAAAACTCTGCATTGTCAACCCCCAATTATGTTATTTGTAAGATCTCAATCAATAGTATTTTTTATGTATTGCCAAGGACAAAATTATAATAGCTCAGGGATCTCAATTAGCTTTTAGTAGACTAAATATTCCAGTAAGCTGAGCAGAAAATGTTTCATTTTATAAGAATCTTGCAGAAAGTTTTTCATTCCTCCTCTAACCTTCTTTAAAATGAGACTTTTTCATGTTAAAACTGTGAATATATAAAAATGTTTCTATGGTTTATCCTTTTCATGTACATTCATATTAGGCACATGTTTAGTGCAAAAATTCAGATAAAGAATATTTTAGGCTGTGTGGAGGAGGCTGCGTGCTCATACCCCATTAGAAAGATGCTGTTTGGGTCAAGAAGACCAGCAGGTCCTAGGCCAGAGCACGATTGTCAAGATTTGGAAAGATATGGTTCAGTAAATCTTTTTTTGTTTCGTTTTTCTCACCTCTGGGTTATCTGTAGAGTGATGAGTCTAATGGACATGGTGTGCTTTTACATGAGTTTACTAGCATTTTGGAGAGATTGGATCAAGGTCACAATTCAAAGCCAGATAAGCCCTTTAACCATTTATATAATTCACACTGTGAGGTCTATGACGTTTAGGACTTGTTACAGTGAAAGTGAGGAATTAGTGGGAAGACATCTAAAACGAAGGGGGGAAAGAATGGCAAAAATGTTGTTTTCAAGCTGTTAACTCAAAGTTTTTCTCTACTTCTTTTGCTTAAAATCCTAAGGCAGTAGACAAAGCTTTCAGAAGAAAGAACAAGAAAGAGGTCAGTCTCTGGATCTTCCATTGATTGAATAATGAGACTCTGTTTTACAGAAGACAAATCTGGACAGAAATAAAAATAGTGAGGAAATGGGGTGTGGATTTGGTCATGGACAAGAACTTGGATAAATTCAGTGACTGTGAGATGGCATCAGATACTTCCAAAATCTGGCTCTTAGAAAATTGCATATTTTTAATCGTGAGCTTTCTTTGAGGCTAATGGCAGAATGTAAAAACAATGGTAACCTGAGAGTCACAGATGTGAATTTTCCCCATTTTATTGATATGTGTATGTGCAACACATAATGTTTATGTTGAACTTGAGTATCTTGTGCGTATACATATCATGGCAAAATTACAAATTCTCTCTCTTTTCTGCCCTCCACCTCCCTCCCCCTCCCTCCAGTTTCCATTGTTCCCCACAGCAAGCTCTATGAAATAGTTATGGTCTGGGTTTCTCATATCAGAGGAACCATTTGATATTTCGCCTTCTACTTCTGACTCACTTCACTAAGCATGATGGTCTCAAGCTGCATCCAGTTACCTATAAAAGCCTCCAACCTATCTAACTTTATAGATGAGTAGCATTCCATTGGGTGTAAATACCACAATTTATGTATCGATTGGTCTGTTGGTGGGTATTTTGGTGTCTTCCCCATTTAGCTATTGCTGGTTGTGCTGCTATGAACATGGATATGCATGTGTCTCTGTTATGTTGTTTTTAACTCTTTTGGGAAAATTCCCAGAAGGGATATCACTGTGGGTCAAGTAGGTTAATTTGAGGAAAACATCAGATATATATAAAAGATAGGATTATACTTTTACTTCCTAAGAAACTTCACTTTGAAAAATAACATTACTATTGGCTTCTTAAAAGGTAAAACCAAAGGATTATAGTAGCTTGAAAATACTTGGAGCTTGTACTAAAATGTGAGCAATCCATTTGCCAATGAGCTTACTTATCTCGTGATCTCTCTCTCTCTCTGTCTCTCTCTCTCTCTCTCCCATTTGCTCATCAAAACTAGTTCCTCTCAAACACCACCTGAAAGCATTCATTTCCTCCCTTACCAATACCCCCTAATTTGCAACCAGTTTATTCTTGTTTAACACACGCTTTCCTTGAGCGTTATGTTCTTATTGGCAATTGTGTAACGTGTTTGGTGGTGTTGTCTTTCGGGAGAGATTGGCCAAGAGGGAGAGTGCAATGTGTTATCAGCAGAACTCAGTGGCATTTAAATCTAGTTTAATGCCAATGTACTATGAGATTGCTGAGCTGTACAGGGACTTTTACAAGTATTAATATTTCATTTACACATACTGGAAATGTCCTAAGAGATCCGCCCCATTGCACCACTCACAATGGGCTTAGCTTTAAATAGCTTTTTCTTTGACTTGAAAAGAACTAATTCCCATATGGTTTTGTGAATACATGGAAAGCTCCTATCATTTTCCTGTCTCTGCAACATTTTAAATGCAGCCCACACAGCTCATCGCTCCATGTAAAAGAAAGACAAAGGAAAGAAGAGACCAAGAGAGAAAGGAGAGAGGCAGAAAACACACTACACTTTGGGTTCCTTGATGGTCTTTCATTATTAGCTACTCTGCATAAGATACACTCTTCACATAAGGAGAAACAAATAGATACCATATGGTTAATTTTTTTCTACACAAGTATCACACTCCTACCACCCACACTGCCATGTGACTGTATTATAAAATCCTTTCCTTTTTACTTCCATGAAACCCTTCTTACTATAAAAGGAATTATAAATTATATTCGTTGTTGAAAGTTTACATAGAACTATAAAAAATAAACAAAATTACATTCTCCCATGCCCACAGCCAACCCTGTAAAACTTCATTGTGTTATCAATCAATGATTGAGTTAACAACTTACCAGATATTTATGGAGTGCTTACGACATACCAGTCTTTATTTTAGCATTGCAAATGCTGATGTGAAGAAACAGGGTCCTTGCTCTTATGAAACCTTGCCTATGTCCCTGTCCTCCTACTCCAGTGTTCACTCCCCACCCCCATTTGTTAGGTTTTCGGTACAACGATGTGAGGTGCGAGATGCCTCCTGACTTTCTGTCTTCTGTAGAACATGGTTCCAAGGCTAGCTAGCTGGCTCTTGCTTTATCATGCAACGTGATGAGCATTCTGCTCTGAGGTGAAAAAGGTCTACACTTTCATTTGATGCGAGCACTGCTGAATATTTTACCAATCATGTGTCCTTTTGGGATTGGCAGGAATTTATTGCAGAGTCTGTGACTGACAGACAGAAGGGTCTTGCTTTTGTGTGTGTACAGGGAGGATGTTTTTCTTTCAAGCCAACAAATTCTATTCTAGTCATTAGTTGATTGTGAAGACTCTTGGTCACGTCTTTCTGACACTAGCTGCACTCTTAACTTCCTTATTTATTTAGTTGTGTCACAGAGAATGCTGTGCTAGATACAAGAATTACAGAGACAAGAGAAAGAAGAGGAACTCCTTTTCAAAGAGGAGGAATAAGAAGTTAGATAAGCTGTCACCATGCGTGTGCTAAGTGCTGTGGGAGAAGCCCGTAGGAGAACTAGAGGATGGTTACTTGGACCCAGGATAGATAGAGCAAAGAACTCTTTGAGCTTTGAGCTCCCGAGCTAACAGGAACAGGAATGTATTCAAGCTGTATCTCAAAGCTTGAATGAAGATTTCAGGCAGGGTGGTAATCTAAGCAAAGAGCAGCATGTGCAAATGCCACAGAGCACTAGCAAGCCTAGTACACTGGAGAGACAACCAGTAATTCATTATGTCTGTGAAGGGGAGCAAATGGCGAGCAAAGGAACTAGACAAGTGGGACTGATGCCAGACCTCAATGGCTGGGTTCTGCTATGCTTAACATTTTAGATTTTGTCTGGAAGTTTCCAATGGCTATTCAAAATTTTGTTTTTCAAAGTCATGGGCAAAGATCAACTTACAATAGAGAGTGCATGTGGTGGGGTGCATTATGATTTCCAAGGTGAGAAAGGTAGACTCAGTAGAGATGGAAGAAAGAAAATATGTGAGAGATGTTAAGTAAGAAAAGGCAAGAGTCGTCAGAAGATGGCTGTGTGCTGGGTATGCGCATCAGGGCAGCTCACTGATTTCCTACTCTACACTGAGTGGATGCTGATGGGATCCACTGGCAAAAGCTGGAGGTGATTATGTCAAACACAGGCAAAGAGGAGCTCTGGAGGAAGATGAAGCATGAGCACAAAAGACAAACCCCAAAGAGCAGCCAAGCAGAAGAAAGGAGAACAGAACCAGAGGTCAAGGGTAAGGTAGTCAAGAATGATCTTGCTACTGTGGTAGAGGCTAAAGGAAGACAGCTATGGACTCGGGAGCAAGAGAAAGGTCCAACAAGGGTGGATCTCTGTGTTGCGTAGTTGTGGAAGGGAAGAAGGAAACAGTGCAGTAGCCAGAGGAAGATCTAGTATCAGGGAGACAGGAGATTTGTTTTAATTTTACTATCAGACAGAATTGAGAAAAAGTAGAAAGTTGAAACAAAAAGATAACTGATAAAGCAAGGTCACTGAGGAGACTCCAGAGCACAGACCAGTCGTTCCCTTTATGAGAGCCCTCGCAGGAGGTGTTTTGGAAATGTGGGAGGGTTGTCGCAGTGGTTTGGAGTGTGGAGACCTTGAATGGGTCGAACCCAGAGGCGTGCTTTGTCCTGCAACGTGCAGTGTAATAAAGGATGATCCAGTCGTGGATGGCTTCCAAATAGCCCACCAAGTAGCCAGGAAGGGGCAGCCTCATGTAGAATGATCAGAATTTGTAACTTGAAATATGTCTTGTGTGTATGCAATGAGTAATTTTTATACTATTTTATTACAGACAATTTTTTAAGGAGGCAACCACTGTGTAAATCAAATGAAGATTGTCCCATGTTTTGTGGGAGTTTCAACATTCTGAGATAACATTTTTCTTTTCTCCCATTTTATGAATATATATGTTATTTATATATAACGCACATATATATGTTATATGTGCAATGTTATACATATATGTTTACATAATATACATATTTACATGATATACATAGTGTTGACATTGAACTTGAGTATTTTGTGCACATATATATCGTGTCAAAATTACAACCTCTTCCCCTCCTCTTTTTGACCCTCCCAGACTCCCCCATCCTTTCCTCTCTAACTCCCTCTATCACACCCATTTGGTTTCTTAAAATATATCCTCTCCCTTCTTCCTCTCACCCCCCTCCCCTTTCCCTTTTTCTCTCTACAAAGTCCATCTTCTTACTTTCTACCACAAGTCTTACTTTTTTAAGGTGTGGCTTTCTTATATTAGAGAAACTCTATAACATTCAACTTTCAGGGTCACTGAGCATCATGGCCTCGAGGTGCATCCATTTTTTCTAAAAATGACTCGTGTGTCATTGATGATGGGAAAGTGATATTTCATTGTGCATATATGTCATATCTTTTATGTCCAGTCATCTGTACGCAGGCATATTGGCTTCTTCCAAGATTTGGCTGTTATCAATGGTGTTGCTATTTAGCAGACATTCAGGTTAGCATTACATCAATCAGATTGCTTATGTTAAATTTGTATCAAAGACTGAATAAAAGAATCACTACATTAAATGAACTTAAGTCTATATCTCATAAATATATCACACATAAAGCAATAGATATAAAGACATACTTAACTATTTCAGGATTTTTTAAAGAGTTCTTAACCAAAGAGAAACAGGAAGAAATGGGTAAGCTCATTATTCCAAATTTAGTTGCAGAGCATGAAACTGAAATGTAAAAATCAAGATTCACAGGTTCAACTAATAAACGAATTTGTAGTCAATAGACTAAGGCTATGTTGTCTTTTATCTTTGACACTCAATGACAGCTTCAGAGAAAGACTCCAAGAACCACTTATTTTAAGTCTTACTGTTTTTAGAACTAATAATATTCCAAAGCAAAACCACTGCCTTCTGCCACCCCCCAGCTAAATATCTGTACACATCATACACACCAAAAAGTTTCACAGATTAAGATTTTATTCCAGTTCCCCATGTTGAATATAATTATATTTTATGAACTAATATACTAACAAAAATAATTGTGAGGCATTTTTGTTCCCATTGTTTGAGTTCCAAAGATAAGCAGCTGTACCAGCCTATGTCATCATAGCTATCACATGGTGATTCTAAGTTATGTGCAAACATTTGTCTACCTAATTATGTATTCTTATATAATAATATCAAGTACTTATATATTTAAATAAACATTAAGTTTGCCTTTATACTTAGCATTAAATTAGGAAAAAGGTAATTGTGATTTTAGGCCCATATACCTTACTCTATTTTTAGTTGCTATAGTAGGATAATACAGACTGAGTAATTTATAAGAAAGAGAAGAAATTTTTTTTGTTTTTTGAGACAGGGTCTTGGTCTGTGGTCCAGGCTGGTCCTGAATTCACTTCAGAGCCCAGGCTGGCCTCGACTCACGGCAATCCTCTGGTCTCAGCCTCCCAAGTGCTGGGATTACAGGCATGCGCCACCATGCCCAGCTTATGTGGTGCTGGGGAATCGAACTCGGGTACTTAGCACTTGGCTTGGTGCTTGCTCAGGCGCTTTAACCGCTGAGCCATTCCCTGTTTTTTATTCTTACAGAGGTTAAAAAGTCGAAGGTGGAAGAACAACATCTGGACTTTCTTGCTATGTTATCCAACAGAGGAATGTCAAGAATGCATGAAGAGAGAGGGAGGGAGGGAGGGAGAGAGAGAAAGGGAGAGAAAGGGAGAGAGAGCGAGAGAGAGGGAGAGAGAGGGAGAGGGGGAGAGAGAGAGAGAGAGAGAGGGAGGGAGGGAGGGAGGGAGGGAGGGAGGGAGGGAGGAACTCATCCTTATCTGGAATCTACTCCCATGATGACAATACTAAAAATCACCCCTTAAAAGTCACCCTGATATGAGAAGCCCAGATCACAATTATTTCATAGAACTTATTGTGATGAATAATGGGAAGGGGAGGAAGTGGGAGGGTTGAAAATGGAGAGGAGAAGGATTTGTAATTTTTGCCATGATATGTATATGCACAAAATACTCAAGATCAATGCAAACCTTATGTATTACAACTATACGTGTCAATAAAATGGGGGCAGGAGTCTCATCTCAACATTGTCCAGAGATTATATTTGCAACACACCAAATTTAAGGGAAACATTTGAACTATAGGTTATATTCAATTCTCAGTAGCAAAAGAGAAAAGGATTACAAAATCTTTTTTATAAGAGGCCATTGAGTCTGATTTATGTGAGAATCACCTCAAAGGTGGAAGCACTGAGCCTAACAGCACACTAGTCACTGCCTGAGAGAAGGTGGTAAGAATGGACGGGATGGAAGTAAACTGAAAGAAATGTAATACGGACTTGAGTGAGGTGTATCTTTTATCTTCCTGTCAAACTGGAAGTTAAGATCTGCCTAACTTTTCTTTAAAGAAAGAAAAATGTGAACTTGAAGGCAGTAACATTAGTGAGAGGAAGTCAGAAGGAGCTTCCCTACTGGTTGGGCACAGTCTATATACCATGGGAAGGCAGCCAGATGGTGTTGAAAGCCCAGCTGAGGCCAGAAACCATGAACTGGTCAAGAGATTCAACTGGCATCGTGGTATGACCTTTGCTAGAAGTGCTCAGCAGAAGCCCTTTTCTACAGAAGCAGAGAACAAAGGTGGTTAGATTACAGTTTTCCTAAGCAGAAAATTCTAATGGCAGAAAAATAAAAGGCCATAATTTTGAGAGCATTGACTGCCAGAATGGTTAATGCCCATGATTTGGATTAGACATGACAGCTAAGAGATTGTGACATCACCCCTTTTTGGTCTTGGTCAACCCCGGGGGCCCCCTGCCTAGAGGTTATATTCTTCCTCTTTTTATTCAAAGTCTTTAAATATATTTATTTTCTACGTGAACCAGAGGAGTTCTGAAAACATTTCCCTCTCTTCGGATGCATAAAAATTTGGGTTAACCTTTTCCCAGGACTCTGTCTAAAGAAAATACATGCTGAAAATGTAAGGTGTAGGTCAACGGAAATTTGGTGGTTAAAAACAAAACAAACAAAACTGTAGATTCCCACATGTGCTCTGAAAAGTTGGACTGTCTAGAATCAGGAGACCTTTAAGAGGTTTTCAATTAAATTTCCAAGGATGTTTTCTTTTCCAAATGCTGAAGTATTGAGTGTTAACTTCTGCCTGCTTAATCCAAATCCCATCTTGTTCCCTTCTGCTCCACAACTGCAGAGGCAGCAAAAAGAGAGAGCCAGCACCTTATGGTCGCACTCAGAGTGGGTCACTGAAATATGGGGGCACAAGAAAGGGGAATGTTGCTGGGGACAAAAGGAGAAGCAAATGTTGGCTCATCAGAGGAGATGTTGCAAGCTTTGGACATAAACAGCAACTCACTGACATTGGGAACATCAGAAACGTAGGCGGGAACAGGATGTGAATTGCAGACACCTCAAAGAATAGGAAGCAAATAGCATCAGCCCTGAAAGATCAGGAATAAAAATGACTTAAACCAATGTGAATATAGCAAGGATACAGAAGGAAATGAGGAAAAGTCAGGATGAAGAAATTCTCAGAAGGAAAAGCTCAAACTATAAATAAGTATGTGAACATTTATACAAACACTGATAATCACTAAGTAGCAAATGAAAATGATCACTTGAAATTGGCAAGAATTTGAAAGTGCATAATGCAAAGAATTGGAAAGGATGGGCAGATAGGAGGGTGGGGAGGAAGGTGGAAGTAAAAATGATTAAGACAATGTATGTATGTATGTATCAATTTTCAAAGTTAAATGTAATTACTCTGTATTAGAAACATATACTAATAAAAATAATAATTATAGCGAAAGAGAAATGGAGAGCCTGAGGCATTGCTGATGGAGGTGCAGACTGGCACAACCACTCTAGAAAATGATTTGGCAAAACTTTACGGGATTAAACATAAGAACATTTTTTCTCTTGTATACATAACCAAGAGAAATGCTTGCAAATCTTCATAAGGGACATGACAAATGACATCATCAAGGCGTTGTGACAGTGGAAAGTTCGAAGTAATAGGTATCTATCATTAGGTGAATAGTTCAGAAAAATTTGGTAGATGTAATAGTCTACTAAGAAGAAAGAATTTGATAAGTTCACAGCAAGGACAGTTATTTTTTAATAGTACTGAGGGAAAAAAACTAAGAAACAGAACAATGCTATTAGAATTTTAACCACAACAAACATAGTAAACGCTTCTACTTAATTTGTAAGACTGCTGTATTTGTTTGGGGAATAGGATCATGTCTATGTAGTGCTCAAAATAATAATTAAACTGGACAGATTTTTTTGTCCTGTAAAAAGTCAGATAGACAATCCATGGGTATGTGGCACTTCAAAATCCTGCGGGATTCGAGCTGCTTCTCTACTTTTTCCTTTGCCACCTAGACCTCATGGCTTTCGTCTACTGACCTTCCATCAACACCATCATCACTCAAACAGCGGGAAGAGGGAAAAGGACAGGGAAGTACGCATCTGTCCTGTCAAGCCATGGCAGAATAATTTTATGTAAATGAGTTTCTAGGTCTTCAAGGATTTAGGAGCAACTTTCTCAATAGTTGAAAGCGCCAAAAATACCTGAGTTGGCCTCTGATGTTGTAGACAAAGTTGGTTGCTGGTTTTCTGGTTACTCAGCTAATTGCTGAGAAATCCTAACTTTTTAAGTTCACAGCCACTTGCAGGGTAGCTCAACAGGAAAGTTTTCCAATACTGAACATTCTCTGTGGTTGGTGAGCTATTCAAATCCTCATTTGCACATGCCAGGCCAAACACTAGGATGGCTAATTCAGCAGTCTCTGAGGCGACCATGCTTTGAGAAAGAAAAAAGAGGAGAAACAGCATGCTCAGGAGTCTGAAGACTTTGCTCGAAAGCAATGAGCTAGATTTAGGGTGTGGAAAGTCACATGTGATATTTGCAAAGAAAATGAAGGGTTTCATAATTATTGTGCTATAGTTAATTATGAAGTGCCTAAAGTGATCATCACTAATTTTTCTAGCCAAGACATACAGATTATGGAAGTGACTTACTTTATATGCAGACAACTACTGCCAGTACTCACAGTGGAATAGAGAGAGAATGAGAGAATGGTTTAGAAACAACATAGACACAAGTTCAAATTCTTGCCTCAGTAACACAGGTACAGGTTTGAGTGAAGAGTTACCCTTGAAAAAATGTCGGAGACATTGGAATTTCCTTATTGGTAAACAAACCGAACAACATTTGCTTACCAGAGGTACTTAGAATATAACACCTGATGTGCATAAATTATCTGCAATACCTGGCTTACAGAAAAGTCCAGTAAATGTTAACACTGCCTAGTGAGCATTACAGTGGTCTTTTCCCCATTTCATTTTTTTACCTGGTAATTTGGTTAATGCAGAAGTTTTCTATATTTCTAGCCAATAATCATGTGTGTATATATGTATATAGAAACAGAAAGAGAATGAACAACCATTTACATAATTCATTTTCATATAAAATGCTCATCTGTTTCATTACTATTATTATTAGTTGGATGTTCAGATCAATCATGTCACCCATGCTTAATCATAGTTGATTTGGGGAAAGATGACAGAGAACACAGGGAGCCTAGGCAGGGGTGGAAGACCCGTCAAGTCAAATGACACAATGACGCAGCTTTCTTTTGACCAGATAATTGAGCAGCACTCAAATCAATGGTTATGACACTAAAACAGAAATACCAATAAAAACATTTGAATCTCTTGAAGGGGAAGAGAACAGTCAATGGAATAAAGTCTTGAACTGAGAGAATCTTAGTAGTCTAAGAAAACAGACCTGCTGCTTTCTGCAAACCCACACACAGGAGTACACGTGCTGGTTCATTGTGCCCCAAGCTTTACACTTAGAGCCAAAGTGAATCTTCAGCTACCTCAAGGATCAAATTAATCACAACGGAGCTCAGATTTCAAACACATTGGTAGAGAAACCAGTAATTTTCAGTGAATGACTTTAGGCATATACTTACACCCTAAAGTGAAAGAACACTAATAGCAAGGAGATTTCTCTGCTCGCTGGGATTTTCACAGGATAATTACACTCCTGGAGGATTAGAGGTATCATCTCTGTTTCTTGCTGTGTAAGACCATGGAAATGATTGTCTTTCAATTACCACCCAGAACTGCTTCTCTGGCTCAAAGGCTCAATGGTGGGTGAGAGAACTTGTATTGCTTGTAAAAATATGCATGTATTTTATCGGGCTTCTCACCATGTATCCATGTATTATTTTATCCTAAGGGATAAAATAATATTCACAGAAATAAGAGACCTTGAACTTTATTTCAGGTCATGAAGTTTTGAAGAAATTTTATATATGCTCTCATATATATATATATATATATATATATATATATATATATATATATTGCATATATTAATTACTATGCATGAAAGTGAATTCGTTTCCCCCCTCCATTTTTCTTAATATATATATGCAATACATAATGTTTACAACGGACTTGAGTATTTTGTGCACATATATACCACATCAATAATACGATTCCTTCCCCTCCCATTTTTGGCCCTCCAAACCTTCCCCATCTCCTTGTAACTCCCACTATCACACTCATGTTGTTCTGTAGAATGCCTGTGTTCTGGGTTCCCCAAAACAGAAAAAGCAGGCGATATTTAACATATTTAATCCTCTGCATCTGATCCACTTTACCACTCAACTCACCACCTATTAGCTCAGATTCCCTCGCCTCGAATAGGCTGCAGTGGCCATATCTTGATGCCTCTTCTCTGGGTCCACCAGGGCCCTTTATTGGGGGGATTTGCCAAAATCTTTTTCTGTATGTTATTATATTTTTGTTGAGATTGTTTAATATGGCTTCACTCACCAGTTCAAAAAACCCCTATAATTATGAAATTTATAAGGCTAGAAAATGTGAGAAAGAAAAAGAGAAGCTAAATTTTATATTCCTTAGCTAAGTACTGATAGGTAAATGTATATTCAAAACACATTCAGGTTGTCATTGCATCAGTCAGTTTTCTTAGGACAAAATTACATTCAACTAAATAAGTGAATTGCTACATTAAACAAGCTTAAGTCTATATTGAGTTGCTACGTTCAATGAGTTTAAATCTGTACCACGTAAGTATACTATAGTAAAAGCAATGGCATGCTTAGTTATTTTAGATTTTTTAAACTTTCATAAATTGTTTACTCACATTTCACTAATTATTGACATTTTGCCAGATTTGGTTTATTCTTTTACCTACCTATACATCCCTAGCTTTGTGCATACATATTTTTAAAGATATTATACCAATACTCCATGTTGAATATAATTATGTTTTGTAAACTTATTGAAAATAATAATTATGGAGGAAGAATCACAGATTTTATGATACAGTTAGCTCTGTTTTAAAAGGATACCAATCAAATGATTCAAATACCAATTATTTTTTGTTAGTTTCTCTTTAGGTGTTTCCTTTCCTCCATTTTTTTTTTTTTTTTTTTTTTTTTTTTTTTTTTTTTTTTTTTTTTTTTTTTTTTTTTTTTTTTTTTTTTTTTTTTTTTTTTTTTTTTTTGTGCTGCCTGTCTCTCTGCTTCTGTCAAAGATTCCTCCAAGTATTTTCTGCAATGCTGGACTAGTGGTCGCAAACTCTTAAGGGATTCTTGGTCACGCAAAATTTTTACTTCTCCTTCAACTTTCACGGATGATTTTGCTGGATACAACAAACTGGGTTGACACTTGCTGTCTTTTAAAGATAAAAATATTTTGCTCCAGGCTCTCCTGATCTTTCAAGTTTGCCTTGAGAAATCTGCAGTAATCCAAATGGGCTGCCTTGCTAGAATAATGTCTGATTTTCTTTTGCTGCTTTTAATATTCTTTATGTTGTATTTCTGAGGTTTTGATTATGATATGTTGTGGCAAGTCTCATTGCTGGTTGAGATTATTTAGTGTTTTACAATCTTCTTATACCTGAAAGTTAATTTCTTTTCCTAGATTAGGGAAATTTTTTTTGCACTATTATCAGTGAATAAATTCTTTATACCTTCAGTGCTGTCTTCTGCTCTTTCCCCCACACCCATAATTCTGAGACTGGTTCTCTTTGAATCATCCATCAGCTGTTGTATCCAGCTACTTTGCTCATTTCTAACTTTGGAGTTGTGCCTAATTATATCATTCTGAGTTATAACATTCATTTCCTCAGCCTTGTCTTCAAGGTCTGAATTCTGTGCTCACAATATTCTAGTCCTCTTCCTCTGCTGTCACATATATTTTTTGTATCCTATATTTCATCTACATTTTTTTAGATTTTCTACTTCTCTATCAAAATGTTCCTTGTATTTCCTTATTTACCTCAGCCAACTTTTTATTTGTGGCTTTAATATGCTCAGTGAGCTTTGTCTCTACTAGGACCATTGTTTGCTTAGTAAGATCCTCTTTAAGTCTGCTGATCACTGCTTACATTTCTTTGCGAATATCTTGTTTGAACTAGTTGTTTGACTCATTTGCTTTTTGACTTCCTTCCCTACGAGTCCCACTATTTCTGGGCCCATGACATTAGTTTCTGGGGTCTCCTTTTGATGTCCTGTTGCCTTGACTTCTTCCCGTATTTCTGGTGTTGGGGGACTTCACTTTAGAGAGATTTCTTTGAGTGGCTATGGCAGTATGCGGCGAGGAGCCACAATTTCTCTTCGTTCTGTGCTGAGAGTAGAAAGTGAGTGAAGGCCTAGCAGCCCAATAGCCTCTGAGGCGTCTTGCTCACTCCTGGTCCCATAGCAAGGCTCTCCTGCCTGTCCTGGCTTCCCTCCTTCAAGAGTGGGCCTCTTCACCTTCAGAGATGATCCCACTACACTGAGCCATTTAGGAGTTTTGCAGCTTTTTTCTCCTCTCTGCCATGCCTCTTGTGCCAGTTTATTTCTAGTTTACAGGTGATCCCAAAAGCCCTGTATGCTCTTTTGAGCTTTCATTTACTCTAATTGGTTCAGTCTTGGCCACTTTTTATTTTATTTTTTAATGGCTCCTGCTTACATCATTGCCTGTTATGGTTGCAGACAACTGCTTCTGATCTGGGCTCCAGGAGGCCTTTTCTAGGGGGAACTCCCATTGCCTTCATAGCTTGTACTACCTGCAGTTTCATCCTTTGGAGGCTGGGGCTACCGTCAGCTGCTGATAATTCCCCCTCCTCCCAGATTCAGGCTTACCTCAATCTGCGGTTCTGGCCTCCAGGCTTTCCTGTGTCTGTGATCTGTGGATGCTTACAGCTCAGGACTGCACCAAGTCAGCTGCTGATTTTCTCCACTTCTGATATGTCCAGGGTTTCTGACCTTCACATGGCCTCCTTTCAGTTGTTAGGGCACTGCTTTTTCTCCTAGCTTGGTCAAATATTCTGGGCTCCATGTGGGCTTTCCTCCATCTGCAGATGCCTGCAGCTCCCAGTCATTTGCAGCTGGCCGGGGGTGGTTCCTAGGCTGCTGATTTTCTTTTCTCTACTTCCGATGTTCCTTAGGGATTTCTGACCTTCCCCTGGTTTCCTTTTAGTTGTTGGGGTGATCCTCCCTGCCCTAGCTACATTGAACGGGCATTTTACATGCAAATTCTCAACTTTTTAAGTGGATCAATGAGGAAACATTGTGCATCTCTGTTATTCGGACACCGTTTTGACCTGGAAGCCCTAAAATCATCTTCTCAAAAGAATTTTCATTGATTAATGGGCTAAAATCTTCTATGGCTCACTTCCAGTAACAGTCTATCATAAGATGATTTTGTATATGTATTCAGTAAAAACTATAATAGATCATTGTTCTTTTTTGACCTTGGCCTCTGATTATTCACGTTTCCTTTTATGTAGGAATTTAGAAACATTTCCCCTTTGTCTCTTTTGTCTAACCTCTTCTCTGTTCTTTAGACTTTAATTGCCCTCATTTACATAATGTTTAATTTTATGAGATACCCTGAAAGTTTCTGTATACCTACATGTTTTTAAATCAACTGAACAAAACCTTCCTTCCCTGTTGATTGTTTCATCACACAAGGCCAATGACCTTACCTAGGCCCTTTCCAAATCTCAATTTTTACCATGGTCATTAAAAGTTCTGTAATGGCCTGGATCCAGAAAGTCCCACAAAAGCTTCATGTATTTGAGAGGTGACTAGATCACAAGGAATAATTGGATCAAGTGGATGAGTCTAGTGATGATGTCCTGTGTCATTAGGGGATGGGGCCTGGTCGACCAGGGTACCTCTCTCTTCCTAACGCTATCCTTTGCACTCTGCTTCCTGGCTGCAGTGCGATGAGCAGCTTTGCTCTGCCTAAGCCCTCTGTCAAGCCCTTTGGTCATTGCTGGCTGAATATGAATGAACTTGGACTAGTGGACTATGAGCCAAAATAGGCCTCTCTGTCCTTAAGTTATGGGTGTTTGGTATTGTGCCCCAGAAACAAGAAAAGGGCTAAACTTCTTTTTCCTCTTATGTTTGAGTTGTTTCTCTGTAAAATCCTCTGTCTTCTTAAGCTTTGCCATCCTGTCCTGGCTGTGGTAGTGATGTCACCATGCCTAGCTTACACAGTCACCATTTTATAACCACCTGCAACCGTGTTTCCTCTCGATTTAATCCCTGGTGTGATGTTAATTTCACTTTCTTCTTGGAAAACTCAAGATCATTCACTGCTGTGGCTAAAAGCTAAGCTTATGTTCATTTATCACTACACAGTAATAAGAGATAAATGAGTCAAGCTCATGGGTGACATGGAGAAATCTATACTTTTATTTTCTGGAATGATTAGAACTTTTCCTCTTGAAACCAAATAGAGATTGTTGGGCTTTTATTGTCACAGATTGTTTTCTTGTCCCGTAAATCTAAATCACATGACAAATTATCATATTTCTTGTGAGACTAGGTGACATAGACATTTCTAGTTTGTTTGATACAAATTAAAAAACTGGGTGGGCCTGGTGACACAAGCCTGTAATCTCAGCTCTCTGGGAAGCTGAGGCAGGAAATTTACATGTTCAAGCCCAGTCTGGGCAACTTAAAAGTTTGTCAAGACCCTATCTCAACATCAAAACTAAAAAACGGGCTAGGTATATAGCTCAGTGTAAAGGTGTTGATTCTCAAAATTGAAAAGACTAACCAACAAACCAAGCAAACAAACAAACAAACAACAACAACAACAACAAAAACAAGATTACCGTTCTCCAAGGACCCTTAGAAGAAAGGCATCTTCAGACACAAATCAGAGCATCTTTGTGTAGCACAAACTCTTCCCTGGTGCTCCTGGTAGGAAGTGTGATTGGGGTCACATTTACTAGCTCAGCATGACAATTGTCAAGCCACCATTGATTGGCATTGTTGTTTCCTGGGTTGCTGTAACAAAGTACTAAGGATGAGATGGCTTCACGTATCATACTTTCATTGTCCTGAGCTCTGGAGTCTAGAAGTTTCCAATCCACTTGTGCTGTCTCCAATCTCAAGAGATTACTTCCTTGCCTCCTTCTAACTTTTGAGGGTTCTTGGCACCCCGTAATATTCTTTGGCTTATGGATGCCTCACTCCCGTCTCTGCTAACATCACATTCTGAGACTTTAGGGATGAGAACTTCCGCATATCTTTTTGTGGGGACGTGAGTTAACATGTGACATTTGGAATTAGCTTAATGTCTCCCCGCTTTCTTTGTTGCTGCTGGGAAGCATTTCCTCTTGAAGGTGGGGCAGCACATTACTTAGTTTGGTAAAGAGCATGCCTCCGCACCCCTGTTCTTCTCAGGAGAGAGAATTGCCCTTTGCTGTGTCTGAGCCGTCACCCTTGGCTGCCAGTTGGCATACGCCGCAGCCAATGTCCTGACAAAGACTTTGTCTGAATTCGTAGAGTGAGTAATCAGAGCTACATTTGTACCATTAAAATACTTGCAAGTCTGCCAGGAACATGAATGACAGGCATTTTCCGCAAAAGTTTCTCTTCCTTTGTCAAGCAAGGGACTGTTTTCTAAAAGCACTACAGAAGTGGTGAATTCCCTAGTTATAAATCTCTGTGGAGGGAGCCAGATTTGCGGCGAGGTGCCAGCGCTCTCTACCCAAGTTTCCTCTGTCCATGTCCTGGTCCGGAAGGACAGGATGGAATGCTTGGCTCAAAGATGGCTTCAAGGGAGAACTGGCAATAAGCTTCTGCATAGGGGCTACAGCACAAGGTCATCCCAGGACATCGGCGAGGGGGCTGGGAAGGAAAGGAGGGTCTGCCCTTGACTTTCTAGGAGACTAGGAGGGCAGGCAGAGCCAGAGTGTTGCCAGGGAAAGCAACTGGACTTCTGCCCAGGACCCAGCTGCCACTGCTCCACTCCCGGTGGCAGCTGCCTGGGTACTCCTCTGACGCAGAAAGGGCACCCAGGAGGCCGAACACGAAGAGATCAGAGAGGCAGTCCAGGGAGGAGCTGGGCCGAGGTAACACGTGTAGGGGGCGCCTCACCTAACACCCTTCCACAGCCCCCTGCTTGTTTCATGTCTCAACTCGTCTCTACAAACCTTGCTTATGCTTGGCAGCCCTCAGAGCTCATGTTACAACAGGGCAGAACCGAAGTGGAGGTGAGACTTCTGTTCTGTCTCGTCAAAAGACAAAATCATAGCAAATATAGTCATAGATCTAATTGGCTTTTAACTGCAACTCATGAACTGAGCAATATCTCCTTCTATGAGAAAATATGTTCTGATAAGCTGAAAGAAAGCTCTGCTAAGCTGAACAGAGGAGGTTGGGTTCACAGACAGGAAAAGATGGAGGAGTGAACATAAAAAGAGATTGGCTATTCCAAAGTTACGTTTCTTATTGTGTTATAATGGGAAACCTTGGTGTAAAGTGGAACTTTTTGACTGGTTGCAGGGTTGCAGTGAATATCTTGTTTTTCCTTGGTATTTCTTTTTTAATCTCCTTTTAGAGTTTGGTTTGATTACCTGGAACCTACTATGATGGGTTTTGTCTGGTCTGCTGGGATCTAATGTGGAAGGCGTTGCCTGCTAAAAAAATTTTTTTTAACAATTCTTAAAATTTATTTCAAATGAAATAAAAATGTAATACAAGAAAAGCCTTGGAAAGTGGTCTGTCTTCTCAAAAGTCTTGAAGGAGGTGGTAAACAGGTGGGAGGGAAGATTTTGTTGTCAAGCTGCAAGATATCTATCAGCCGATCCTAAAGAATTACCTCCCTGAGGAGTCCCTGAGGCTCTTTCCTCCCTTCCTTCCTCTAGCTTTTTAATCCAGTGTGTATTAGATACATAAAATGATCATCTCCATGCTTTATGGATTCTGTGTTTAGGCAGTTAACCTTTTTATCATCAGAAAAAAAGACAGAGAGAGAGAGAGAGAGAGAGAGAGAGAGAGAGAGAGAGAGAGAGAGGGGGGAAAAGTCTCCCTGCAGAATGCTTGCTGGAGGAAGTACCCCGCCCTTTCAATGGAGGTGATTTGGGTTTTTGTTCATTCCCGAACAGAGTTGGAATTTTTATCTTTTGATTCTCTAGAAAGCAAGTCCATCCTACCGGACTTACAGTCTTGTAACAGATTATAGAAAAGGAGGGTGGGGATCAGGGTGGGCAACGTGAAGAGGCGGAAGCAAGAGGAGAATCCAGTGGGGGAGAGATTGCCTTTCTGGGGCGCTGTAACTCCAAGAGATGGCTCTGGTACCTGCTCGCTATGGGACCTTCTGGTTGAGGATTCTACTTTCTGCCCTCCCACGCATACACTAGAAATGGGGCGACTCCAAGAATCCAGATTTAGGCTGGCCTTTATGTCTCTAAGATCTAAACTGATGTTTCCCTGTAGCTGTAGGCACTGGAGTTGTAGACTGAGTTGTAAATACAGATTTCTTCTCCAAACTATGCTATTTTAATTGTATTGATTTTATGTGCAAGCAGTAGAAGTGAATCACAAAGAAGTAATGCTTTTCACACCTTAGCAAAGTCCCACGGAGGCAAAGCACCTTAAGTGAATTTCTTCCTCCGTATGTACTTAGAAGCCAAATTTATTGAGCATGGGGAGATCCTACACATCCTGCCATACGTTTGTATATCCCCAAACTGTTTCAAAGGATCAGCACATGTAGTTCTAAACATTGCTTTGATACAGCTGAGCAGTGAGGAAGATGGGAGATTTGGAGGGAGAGGTTTGACGAAAAGAGAACAGTGTGATAATGTGCATGAAGTTTCACCAACCCCAAAACTCACTGCAGTATTTGGAAGTCTTCACATGAAACTGAAAGCAGAGATTTTTCGCTCAAATACCCTGATAATCTCACATTTTCTGTGTGACTACATAGAAAACCATTTCCAAAATGTGGTTCTTTTACATGTGAATTAGCTAGAGATTCTTTCAGGAAAAAAGTAAATAAAAATATGTAAGTAAAATAATGTAAGGAAATGTATTGAATTAGTTTTCAGAGTAGAGGCGCAGGAATCCAAAATGGCCATCTCTAAGTGAGTCAAAGAAGCCAGCAGGTGCTTAGAGGGGAAAATGGAAGCTTCAGAAAAAGAGGATCAAGGATGCAATGCCAGTCCAGAGCCACAGGCCCAGATGCTCACTGTAGAATAGCCAATATGAGTGTGCACTGGAGAGCCAGAGGTGAAGGGGAGGACTGGAGCTGTTTCAGAAGAAGCCCCCTTTTCCCTCCTTTCCGTTTCATTCAGTTCATGCCAAGTCTGTGTGTTGTGCCACCCACATCCAGGTTGGGTTCTTTCCTACTTTGCTGATCTACTAGCCAGTCATGCATAAACACACTCAAAACTGCCTTACTGGTCACCTTGCCTTTTTTGACCCATTTAAATTGATCAAATATGACTAATAGTCACAGCATACTAAGCAGGAGAAGCAGAGCCCAGGTCTCTCTCTCTTTCCTATACTCCCTAACTCTTATCTCTCCATCCATTTTGATCTGCTTTTCTAAACACAGGGAGAGGCTTCTCTGAAGTTCTGTTATTTATTCACAGTCTGGATCCACCAAGAAGGAACACAATTACCTTCAAATCTTCTAGCTGAAGTTCAACTGATCAAAGAAGATTAAACTCATGTCATGGAAGTAACCCAAAGCCAGACACCACGCCTAGATCCCAGAGGAACTCCATTTCAGATGTATCCTGTAGGCTCATTCATCTCCTCTGAAAGTCATTTAGTATCACTGTGAAATTGCCTACATTCGCCTCCATCTCCCCCTCCCCCGCGAAGAGAATACTTAAGCTTCAGGCCTTTTCTTTGAGCTTCCGATTTTGTATGACTCTAATGTACATGTGCACTTTAATATACTTGTTTTGTTTTTCTCCTGCTCATCTTTTATATAGTATTATTAACCATAATTTTTATGGTATGTAGAAAAGAAACTACCCCTCTTCTCGCCCCCAACTAGCAAGACGGTGTCTCAGCCCTCTGGTAATAGGTGGTAGGAACGACCATTTTACACTAGAGTAAAAAATAAAGTTTTGTTGCTGATTCTTCCATTGGTAGTAACTTTTTATATTTTACAATTCTTTCATTTTATTTAAGTGTAGTTGGTATCATTATTGTTTCTGTCTAGGAGACAAGATTTGAAAGGACAATTTTAACCTAAATTGTTGATTAGTACTATCGCCCATACCTCTATCTTTGTTACTATCTCAGTAAGGCTTTCCTAGAAGATTTTGGCACAGAGATGAGCTAGTCAATGGCTGGATCGAAAGACTTTAATACCCAGATGGGCTGGCATACAAGGGAAGGCTGAACAAGTAATTCTTGGAGTATAGCAGCAGCTATGGCCACAGATCTCTCTGGGATCCTGGGACCACAGTCAAGATCTCCTGTGTACTCCTCCAGACACACAGCCAGAGCTACTCTTACCCAACTGACCAGTTTTCTAGGTGGACAAGAAATAGGCACTGGCCATGCGACTTTGCCGAAGGTACCGTATTTGGACTACTATGCCTAAGTAGATCTGACCTTCCCTAGAGACACCACCAGACCCACAAGAATATCAGTAACTTTGAAGACACAGAAAAAAGTCAATGAAAACAAAATAAATGTGCTCCAAATGCATTTTCTTATATTACAATTTAGAATCAGTAACACTACCCAAATGGTTCCTTTTAGAGCAAATATAAAATGATATTTTTAAAGAGAAATTAGGGGAATGCAGACACATTTACATTTTAACATTATTTATACGATTGTCTTGGTTTGGATCTGGAGTGCATCTCAAAAGCCTCATGCTTCTCTGGGTACTATGTAGGGTTGGAAGGTTGGGGGGCCTGGCAGGAATGGGCAGAGGCTTGGTGCTTGACCTGGAGGGTTGTGTGCTGGTTCCTCTGTTCCTCCTAGACTTCTCCTCTATGCTGTGAGGAACTCTGACTCTGGAGCTCCAGCTCTGGCCTCAGACCAGGCTCCAGTTCCACTCGGCAATTCTACCATTTTCCAGCTACCCACCTTTGAACAGACTGAAACCTTTTGAAACTATGAGCTAAAATAAATCTTTCCTCCGTAAGTTGTGGATATCGGATGTTGAGTCACAGTGCTGAAAATGTAACTGAGACAACTATGTTAGCCTTAAATAATCTGGTTGGTCAAATTTCCTTTCAAAGAAGAGAAAATGAAACATGACCTTCTTACGACCAACTGCAAGAACAAGAGTGCATACTCATAGAAGTAGAAAATTAAATTACTACATAAGTTAGACCAACAGTGCTGATTAAGCCAGAATACAAACCCTACTTTACCCTAAAGAAGCACTCCATTGTATGATTAGATCAACAGCAAGCAATCATCTCATCCCCTGCTGGTCAGGAGAAGAGGCAAAGAACAAAATGTGAAGACTCAATCAGTTCTCAGTCATCATTAGGACAGGGAAGATGTGGGATTTTCTGTGGGGCGTTGAGAGGAATAACCACGGAGAGAGATTACGTGTTTTGGACGAGGAGTTTGTACATATACAAAGGTATTCATGTCTCATGTAAGTATTCTCACTTCGAACCTAGTTTTACTACTACATAGTGAGCCAGCTGGATGGCCAACACCAGATTTCCTTTAATGATCTCAACACTTCACATACCATTTGTTTAATATTGGGAATTTTAAACTAAAACACTCTTTAAAAATTGACGTCTGACTCAGAGAAAAAGACTGGAAAATTAAAAGGAAGACATGACTTCAGCTGAAGTCAATTTGAATACTCATCATGCTCTACTCCCAACTGTCTTATATTTTTAAAAAAAAAAGGTCAAAAGATCTCAATTGTTCGATGAACTGAGTAATACCAATGGCAACAATTGCTGTTCAAATGACCTAAGTTCTGAAGATAAAAGATACAATGGTTTGTTTCAGTGTTCCAGGAAAATGAAAATGCTCAAATGAAGGAGGAAGACATTTACAATTACATTCCAGAAAATTCTGTGACAATGAGGCTGTGTCTGTGACTCTTGCCCCGAATTCTGCCTAGAAAAATATGTCCTTCCATATCAGGGTGGAGCCATAACAGGGTAGAATCTTTTGCCTCTCTGTACACCCTTAACAAACGCTACCTGGACCACAGGCCAGGGGCTCATCAGCCGGTCTGCCTGCAGTGGACGTTGTTGATCCTGAGCTAGAGAGGTAAAGATGGTTTACTGTGGCTATCATTGGTGCTTCCTGGATCGAAACTCACTTCTCTCTTTGGACCTCATTAATAATGAAGAGGGAAAGAGAGCCTATTGAGCTGTGAAGTTCGATGATGCTGATGAGTTTTATTTTTGCACTTCAGGATTTCTTGTTCCTCCGTCATTCAGAAAAGCTATTAGATACCACCGGAAGATGCTAGCGTAGACCTCCCCGCTCCCCATCTGCTGATACTAGATAGGAGCAGTTCGAAGTATTCTCCAAGGCAGCAGCCTAGGGCAAGGAGCCAATTTTCCACTCTTCCACCTAGGACGTCATGGCTGAGTCACAGCTCAGAGGACAGGAAAGCCACAGCGCGCATGGAAGTGGGAGGGAAGCTGGCAGCTGAGCTTCAGGCTCTCCTTTGGACTCTAGCTTGATAGCTCTCAAGGTCAAGAATCTATGTCACGAAAGAGCCAACAATCTCATGAGGAAAGCAAGCCTGTAGCCCCTGGACAAGCTAATTTACCATACTCTAGATTGGGGATTCAAGTTTTTATGGGTTACAGGCCAAATAGCTCTTAAAAATCAATGTGGGAAATAGCGGATTAGAAAGCCAATGAAAAGCAAGTCACAGAAGGGTCTGACATTTGAAAAACGCTTGATAAGATTGGTTAAAATATTCCACGGATCAAAATAGGCTATTTTTAACACCCAGTGCAGTGTCAGCATGCATAGGACACTCACCTTTGTCTGGAGAATTTTCACATTTGCTTTCTAAAGGACAGAGTGCCCCAGGGGTGCAGGAGTGACGTCTATTTCAATGCTATTATTTCAGATTTTGTTACATTAACCCACATTTGGTGTGGCCGGAACTGCAAATGCTTCTTAATAACATCTGGCTTAGTTAGGGGAGAAAGGCATGCAACAACAGATACTTCTCTTCCAATATATCTATATATTTTTTTCTCACCCAGGACTCCTTTTCCATCACACAGCTCACAGAATCTGTCCAAATCAGAGCAACAGCCTTCTCTCAGCCCAGAATTTACTATTTCACACTGAATTCTCACATTTCCCAGCTCAGCAGGCAGCACCCTGCATTTCCTCTTCTCTTCATGGGAACTCTGTCGGCGTGGGGCACGAGGCAGGAGATCGTTGTGTTGTATGGGGTTTGTCTTCTCTAGGGATGAGGAATGGCTGGCAAATGTGCCTCCTTCTACCATCCAGGTTTCTAGATACTCCCTGAGAAGGTACAGGGCCATTAGGAGACTATAGAAGTCTAGGAGTAGTAGGAACTCAAGCCTGTCAAACAGCTGACCGCGAGAGTTGAAGAGTAAGACTATCCCGTGCCAGTCTGCACGGAACAGCATAGAAGCGTTAGTAGGAGAACAGGAGTTTGGCACTCTACGCTTTTCCACAGATTCCCTTGTTTGTGGCTTGGGGGTTGGGGGGAAGGGATGGAGAAGAAAGATGGAAATAGAGAAGTAGAGAAAATATATAAACAGACCAGAGAATGCCATATATCTGTCTTTGGTTATTAATGCTTTCCCAGCCCTGGCTCTGTACATGTCCATAAGAACCCGCTGGCTCTCTGTTCCTGCATTTCATGAGATTTCTCTCAGCCTTTATATCATCTTACTTTGTTTTTTGTTTGTTTGCTTGCTTTGGCTAATGCTTAAGCTATTTAAGTTACTTTGAGCCAGAAAATATTTGATTTAGAACTTAGATGATAACTAACAATGAACAATGATCAAACAACTGAACATCAAAACAGAAACACTGAACCTACTGGAGGGCAAAATGGGTCAAACCCTTGAAGACATAGGGACAGGAAAGTATTTTCTAAACAGATCACCAACTGCAGAAAAAAACCTCACCAAGAATCAACAAATAGGACTACCTTAAACAAAAAAGCTTTTGCACAGCAAAAGAAACAATCAACGAGGTGAAGCGACAACGCACAGAGTGGGAAGAGATATTCACCAGTACCACTTCAGACAAAGGATTGATATCTAGACTATATAAAGAACTCAAAAATATAAAACTTCTTAAAATAATCAATCCCATCAAGAAGTGGGCAGCTGAAATAAAAAAGAAGCTTTTCAGAAGAAGAAATACAAACGGCCAACAAACACATAAGAAAGTGTTGTTCATCGCTGACCATTAGAGAAATGTAAATAAAAACGACATTGGGATTTCCTCTCACCCCATTGATAATGGCCGGCACCAAGAACTCAAAAAGCAACAACTGTTGGCAACGTTGTGGGAAAAAAGGAACTCGACTCCACTGCTGCTAGGAATGCAATCTGGTGCAAACATTATGGAAAGCAGTTTGGAGATTCCTGAAAAAGCTGAAATTAGAAATTCCGTCTGATCCAGCTACAGCTCTATTGGGCATGTTCCTAAAAAAAGTAAAGTCAACATACCAAAAAGACATATGCATATCCATGTTTATAGCAGCACACTTCATAATAGCCAAATCCTGGAAACACTCTACCTGTCCATCCATAGAGTAACGGTTAATGAACACGTGATACCTGCACAGAATGGAATACTAAGCAGCCATAAATGAAGATAGATATGACGCTGTTGAATGAAAATACAATGGTCTCCTTGAATCAATAATGCTTAGTGAAATGAACCAAACACTAAAGACTGACTATAGATGGTGTCCCTCTTATAAAATCCAAACAATAATGGCATAAAAACCTCCCAGTATTAATAACATAGTAGAAAGAGGGGAGATGGTCAACTAGAAGAAAGTTCTGTAAAAGGAGCAGGCAGAGATGCTCATTGATTCCCCAAATCCCATGTCTCTAAGGTGTTATAGAATTTAGAATGCATGCATGGACACACACACAAATCAGGCAAGAAGAAAGCTAAAATCACATACATAATACAATTTTTAAATGCCTAAACCATGTACCCCTCAATGTGTTGAAGTCTGAGATTCATTTAAATTGTTTTACATTATTGTATAATTTTTGATTTGTGGTTTTTAAGTCATTGCTGCCTTCTTCATACTCAATATTGTTCAAATTCTGACTTTCAAATAATAAAGCAGAATTTCAATGGGAAAAAAAACAATGTGTGATGCTCACAAAACAAGCCATAAACACAGTAAGGTCACCGAGGAAATGTTGGTTACCAGGCTTCTCTCGAAGCCTTGGTCATATTCACTGCCTCCTTTCTTATTCAACAACTCAGCTCAGCAATAAATTTATATTGTCACTGTAACCAGAATATTCAAGGTGGACAACAAAATCTTTGTGAGGAAGATTGAGTTTAGCAAAAGAGGAAACTTCAGGTAAGAGGAAGAATAAATGCCCAAAAGATCCTCCTTTAGCTATGACCCTTAGAAGATGTACCTGGGCATGCGTGGCTCAAAATGAAATTGTAATGATAGTTGCTTCCCTTCTCCCAGTCAGGTTGTCGATGAATAAAATGAAGAGAGAATAATAGTTTTACTTTTCATTTAAAAGTTCAAATATTAAAATCTGTTATTTAAACCCATGTAAAACTAACTCTTGTTTGGCCGAATGTCAAGTGATTAGGTTTTATGCTATATTAAGGGGAATTCTGTCTAATCACTTGAATTCGACCTTTCTAATTGGACTCCTTTCCTGTTTGAAGAGGAACAAAGTAGTGGATTCTCTCCTTTGTGAGACCAGGGTGATTTCCAAAGGGAATGTCTATGTGGTAGCTCAGGACCACAAGGAAGCAACGCTTGGCAAAAGTCATTGTGCCTCTGATACCAGCCAACAGGATTGTAAGTGAATTAATGCTGTTATCTGAGCTCTCTAGGCTTCAAGGCCTATATACCAGTTCTCCCATAAACTTTAGATGATTGAAATAGAACATCTTCTTTCTCATTCTGTTTGAGGTCTCTGTGGCATCTCCAAATAGACTCAGCTTAAACTGACAGCAGACAAATCAATCACTGCAGGAAGCTTCTTTGTGTAAGACTTAAAGTCTGGATGGTCAGAGAAAAACTTCGTGTTCAGGTTACTTTCAAGAAGAAACCTGGAGGGGCTGAAGCGAGGCCAGGGATTGTCCCCAGATTCGTCGTTCAGGTAAGTCACTTCATCTTTTCAAAGGTTTAAATGGCTGGAGAGATCAACTGTGAGAAGCACAATGCCATGAATTTTCTTCCACTTGGAGGACACACGACTACTGAACCAAAGCTACTAGGAATGTTCTGGAATCATCCCTGAGGCTGAGAGACCAGCAGTGCTTTTGCCCAGGCGTCTCTCCAGATATTATATTCTCTGTTTTCTTAGTTACTTTTTTCCTTGTGGAAACAGAATACTTGACTTAAGGGAGGAAAGATTTATTTTAGCTCATAGTTTTAGAAGGTTTCAGTCCATTCATCGGTGGGCGGCTAGGAAATGGTGGAATCACGTGATGGAGCCAGAGTTGGAGCTTCAAAGACAGAGATTCTCACAGTATGGTGGAACAGAGATAAGTCTGGGAGGAAGAATAA
This sequence comes from Ctenodactylus gundi, assembly GCA_004027205.1. Classification (NCBI taxonomy): domain Eukaryota; kingdom Metazoa; phylum Chordata; class Mammalia; order Rodentia; family Ctenodactylidae; genus Ctenodactylus; species Ctenodactylus gundi. The sequence goes on along the minus strand of PVKB01006917.1, from coordinate 16,751 downwards.
AACTAGCACACATCCCTTCAGGTCAAACCCTAAGCATCTGCCCCTTCCAGCCAACTCCCACCCACCAAAAGTACACAGTATCCATAGGTACATGAGGCTTTGGAGAGCACTCCAGATCCATCCCACAACATCTGTCTTTGGACATCTTGAGAGCACCTTCTCTGCAAAGCTTTGTGGTAGTCCTGTCTTACAGTAATGCTTTGCAGTGGTCCTGTCCTTTGACTATAGTGTATTAGCTTCATTCTCTGCTCCTGCTTCTCTTTTATTTTGGGGAAGTTTCTATTTTTTGCTGAGAATTTGCTCTGTTTCCCAAGCAGGGTCCTTTCTTTTTAAATTCCACTTACTAGATTAAGTGCCAGCTTTTCTTTAAAGATACTGTATTTTGCTTTGTTTTGTCTTTTTGAGACAGGGTTTCACTCTGCTGTTAAGGTGAGTCTTGAACTCACTCTGTAGCCCAGGTTGGCCTCAAACACATGACTCCTGCCTCAGCTTCCCAAGTGCTAGGCTTATAGACGTGTGCCACCATGCCCGGTTTATCTGGTACTGGGAATTGAACCTAGGGCCTTATGCTTGCTTTTTAAAAATTTCCAACCAATCCTTTTGCTTTCAATCATATGCCTCTGAATTTTGTATTTGAGATGATCAATAAGTTCTGAGTCTTAGAACCCATTCTTTGTATTTAAATACATCTTGCCCATGTTCTTAGCTTGAGTTAAGCGTGAACAATACTCCTGACAGACCTGAGTGTAACTTAGATCTGGTCTCAATACACTTGTCCTTCATGGCTCTCCTCTGATTTTTTCTACAGTCTTAAATCTGCAAGCTTCTTGGTCATGCACTTTTGAGGAGTAGTGGATGGAACCTCTTAATTCATCAAGTTATGCTTTGTGTACTTTACATTGCTTTTTCTGGCCTCCTTTCCCAAATATGTCCAAATCCACCTGATAAAAATTTTCCGAATTTCTAAGACGTTTTCTTACCAAAGACTTTCCGTATGTGCTTTTAGGGACCTTAAAATGTTTTTGGGCAAAGGAACTAAAATCTCCAATGAAGCTATCCACGTGACTAAGAAGCCATGAAAAGATACTAAGTATTCATCAGGCATTAGGGAAATCAAAATAAAAACTGGAATGCCTATAATATAATGTTATTGAATTTTAGAAACCAGAAAATAATGAGCATCAAAGATGTGAGAAAATTGGGAACTGACACTGCTGGTGGGAAAGTGAAATGGGTCAGCTGTGCTGATGCTGTGCAGTGGAAAATGGCTTGACAGATCCTCACAAAGCTAAGCAAGGAATTATCCTATGACTCAGCAATTCCACTTATAATCAAAGTAATTGAAAACAGGTGTTAAGACAAAAACTTGCCAGGAAAGTTTATTGCAACATTATTCACGATAACTAAAAGATGAGAACAATCCAAATGTCCACCAACAGATGAAAGTTACACAAAATGAGGTAGAGTATTTAGTCACTAGTCAGAAATCGGATCAGTGGTGGGTAGAGGTTCAGGGGATTGAGGCGACTGGCTAGGGGAGGAGTGACCACAGAACAGGTACCTACAAGGTAACTTCTCCGGTTCCTTCCTTTCCCTCCCTGTCTGTCTCCACACAGACAAAGATAGGACGCGCACACACACATTCAAAATATAATCAAAAATGCCCCAGCAATAGTGAGTGGTGACAGACAGCAACTACAGCTTTGTACAGTGCTGCTGAGAATACGAAAGATACAGGGATTTTTGGAAAGTGCATTGATAATTTCGTACAGGTAAACCTATACTTACCCTAAGATGTAGATCTCTTACTTCTACATGTTTACTCCAGAGAAATGAAAACTTGCACCCACAGAATAATTTCTTTGCAAATGTCCAGTAGATGCTTACTTATAATCTCCCTACACCCTCAAAGGAAGCAGCCCAAGTGTACCCCAACGGTGAAACCAGCTGTGGTGAATTCAGCAACAGGAAGGGAGGAGCCCGTTATCCAAGCAGCAGTGAAAGAAGGTCCAGAATGTGGTAGGCTCCAAAAGGCGAACTCAGCAGGCTGCCTACTGTGTGCTTCCGTTAATATGGAAGTATGGGAAACTCTGGTGGAAATACTTAGACAAGATTGTTGTGATTATACATTTTTAATTTATGTAAAGGCAAGATTATGAATAGAGAAAATAGAAAATAAATCTGTAGTTCGCAGGAGCCTGAAGTAGAGATACGGGTTCACTACAAAGGGGTAAGAGAACTTTTGCAGCTGATGGAGTTGCGTCAAAGTTACACAACTTACACGTTACTGAAACTTCTAGAACTGTGTAATCGGAAGGGTACATTTTATGACATGTGAATAATACTTCAACTTGAAAAACTGGTAAAAATGCATGTGTGTATCTTTATGTTTTAGCCCAGTACCTAACCTAGGATTAGGCACACAATAAATGGTGAACTAACACTACTTTTGTCTTTATTTTTTAAAGTGTAACGTGAAACAAACATATATTACAAGAAAAGTTAAACTTTAATTAGCTCTGATGTCATAAGCTTTCATTTCGTCAGAAATTCCCCAAGGAATACAAAAAAAGCTGGGGTTGGGAATGATTGATTTAAGAAAATTGTATGATTTTTGAGAATTTGTGTTTGAGACAGGTGTTCAATTTGCTCTTACTTTGAGCTGTGCCAGGAGCCCAGCTCTCTCCCATTTGCATGGGAAGGACAGGAAGAGAGGACAAAAACGGTCTCAGATCTTAGAATCGTGGCTGTCAGAGCCCTCTGAGTACTAATTTGTTGAAAAATAAAAAAGAACATAATAAGTTTTTCCTGAAACAAAATCCATTGATTTAAAAACAACAACAACAAATCCTGCCCGTTTCTCCTTTTCTGCCACTATATGCTTTCTTTTGGGGGGAATTTGAATAGCTTTTGTTTATGAAATAATAGCAATAATTTTTTATATTTTGTTTTTAGAAAAAGTATAGCCAGTGAATATATAAAAAAGTCAACATCCTTAGCAATTACAGAAATGTGAATCAAAATATCACTAATGTATCATCTTACCCCTGTGAGAATGGTGTATATCAAGAACTCGAGCAGCAATCGATGTTGGTGAGGCTGTGTGGAAAAAGGAACCCTCTTACTGCTGGTGGAATCGTAAGCTGGTAAAGCCACTGTGGAAGGCAGTATGGACATTTCCCAAAAGGCTGAAAATATATATTCTATTCAATCCAAAAGAGTTAAAATCAACATATAACAGAGATACATGTATACCCATGTTTATAGCAGCCTACCAACAGCTAAAATGTGGAAGACACCAAAAACTCAACAACAGACCCACGGATACAAAAACTGTAGTATGTGTACACAATGGAGTATTACTCTTCCATAAAGACAGATAGGTTGGAGGCTTTTGTAGGTAAATGGAGGCAACTTGAGACCATCATGCCCAGTGAAGGAGTCAGATGCAGAAGGTGAGATATCACATGGTTTCTCTAATATAAGAAACCCAGAATACAGATATTCTGCAGAACCAAATGGGTGTGATAGTGGCATTAGGGGTGATGGGGAAGGTGCAGCCAGGCCAAAAAGGGGAAGGGATAGTAATGTAGACGTGATATACATGAACACAAAATATTCAAGTTTAACGTAAACATTGTGTATCACATATACATATATTAATAAAATGAGGAAAAATAAAAAGTCTATAATGCTATTTCAGTCATTGCCTATCCTTTTTATTCTTTGTATATCTCTGTCTTTTGGTCTCTTGTTTGTTTATTCTAGTGCTAGGGACTGAGCCCAGAGTGCTAACCACTTAGCTACACCCTTATCCCCTTTATGTATTTAAGTTTGATTTAGGATCTTGCTAAGTTTTCGAAGGTTGCCTTTGAACTTGTGATCATTTTGCCTCGATCTGTGGAATAGCTGGGCTTTAAGGTTTGCACCAGTATGCCTGGCCCATCCATCTGTTACCAATGAGGGGAGTCCCAGAGTCTATCCAATACGTACAAGTGACGAACAGGGCTAAGGGCGTTGCACATCAGGATCGCTCGTCACTGAGCAAATGCCACCAGCCTTTATGTGACTATGCAATTTCCATTCTTCACTGTCTCACTATCCTTCACTTCTGCTCCCAGCTAACTTCAGCAAATGCAGCATTAAGGCATGCTTTGAAAAGGTTTGGAAAACTCACCAGGCATTTTCTAAGTTTCAAGAACTTTCTCAGAAGTGTTAGATTTAAGTGACCAAAATCTATACTTTAAAGGTCACAGGTTTCCCACAGGAAGGTGGAATTCACACCTCCTCAGATACACTGCTGTTTCACTCTTGCTGCCTGAAGAACAAAGCCCCAGTGTCATGTGGGTCATGCTTGGATCTCAACTCACGCTTGGCTCAAATAAGAATTTTGGTGTAGCCACAACCCTCAGGAGCCCCCTGCTTAGTGTATAGACTCTTCCTGTGTTGGGAGGTCCCTCCAAGTATCTGAAAGGACACTGGCACCTCTGCTATTACTTAATGATTTTTGGAAGCATTTCCTGAGCCCAGGATCATTCCACTGTTATTTCTACTGAGTTACAGTTGTTTGGTTTTTCGCAATCAGATTTTCTAAGCTGTCATCCTGTGCCACGGGCTCAGAAACCCAGAGTTCAAGTTCTGGTTTGGTAACACTCATTTGCTGACATGTTAGAATTAACCTAAAAGTATCCAACAATACCTTATAATCATTGTTATGACCTGTTTATACAAGCAATAATAGCAAATAAGCACTTATATAATGCTTATCATGTGTACTTTTCTTTGATTAATTTTTGAAAAGCCAATGGAACCATCTATATTTGTCTGCCAGTCCATAACCCCCTGCATACACCAAACCCTAACCTTTCCTACTGTAGCCACTCCTCTCTCCCCATCTCTGAATTAAGGGATAGGTATTAAAAACTGGTCTCCTTGCCTTAAAGTGGGATTAACCTTGTGATTCAAAGCCTTTCTCTAGAATTAGATCAAAGCCAGCCTCTGGGTGGGACCACATCTTGGTTTAGTTTTCCCTGACTCCTGAGACCATTCCCCAATTAGTTATTTGAACAAAAATCCCTATCTTAGGCTATGCTTCTAGTGAACCTGGTCAGGACTCACAAGTGTCACCACAAATACTATGAATATGAAAGGTCAGTGGCCTTCAAGATTATTGGTCAAGAGATTGCCCACTCACAATATTCCAGCTTACATGGCAACAAACTCATTATTATGGTTTGAATCTGGAATGTCCCCCCAAAGTCTCATGGATTTGAATGCTATGGGCTATCTATTAAGCCATGTGCTGTTAGGAAATTGGGGCTTGGTCTGGAGCAGTGGATTATGAGAGTGTGGTGGAAAACAGGTATGTGGGTTGGATTCCATGCATGTGGTGGGGGCTTAAGCCTGAAAAGAGGGGAATGCTGAAGCTGGACCCCGAAGGGATGGGCCACTGGGATGGGACCCAGAAGGAAAAACGCAACTTTCTCCCTCTTGGATTTGACTTGGCTTCCTGTTGGTAATGTCATGAAGAGCTGCCTCTGCCTCTGCCATGTACTTCCACCATTGCTGTCCGCCCATGAATGGACAGAAACCTGTCCGTGGCGGTGCGTGACTATGACCCGGCACTCTGGAAGGATTTGCAAACTGAAGCCCAGCCTGGGAAATTTAACAGTTTAGTAAATCTGTGATTTTAAAAGAAATTCTGGGGATGTATCTCAGTGTAAAGGCTTTGGGTTCCAGGGATTGGGAAAGAACCCTTTGTGTAGCCCCTCGGGCAGCCTCGGGCATTTCTTGGCTTGTGGCGGCATCACTGCCACTTCTATGCTGTGCCCACATTGTCTCTTCTACATGTCTAGTATTTTCCTTTGCCTGTCTCTAGTCAGAACCTGTAATTGAATTTACAGTGCACTCAAAACAGGAAAAATTCCCAGAATTCTTAATATTATATAGAATCATCCTATAACATTCCTGGCTTCCAAAGATTAAGAGAGAAGCCTAATTTGGGGAACCATTTCTCGATCTGCTAAAAGACCCAATTGCAGTGCTACTTGTTGCTGCGCCCCTTCGCAATAAACCTCTGTCACCAAAGTGACCCCACTGCCTCTCCTTGCTTGATTTACGCTGACCACAATGCAGCCTATAGAGAACTCTGAGTGGGTATCTCAAAGCCCTCTCTCTCTCAAAGATTTTTCGTCTCTTTTCAGGAGGAAAACACGCCCTCTGCTCAACCACAAGTAACACTTCATCCAGATTAACACCATTTATCACAAAGCAGTGCACTGTCAATACTGGATAATTTGCCTTTTCTCTCAAGAACAGACAGAGAAACTAGTGGGCCTCAAGTGATAAAAGAGGGTTTTTTTTTTTAATGATAAGAAGAGCCAGATCTAATATTGGTTCAATTTGGCCAAGCAGAAGAGAAGAGAGTTCAATTGATTTTTTTTTTTTTTACTTGAGTTTTACAATTTCCTTTTAGGGTTGTGTCTTCCAGCTCTTGATAAATACATTTTACATCATGACATAACATGTGGATTACACACATATGACAAGTTTTATAAGGTGATCTTATAAATCTTTAACACTACGAGTTCTGACTCTTGAGATCTAGTCACCCCACTCCCTCCCCTGCCATTCCGCTCTACTCCATTCCATCAAAAAAATTCTGCTCGAGGCTCACTACACCTCCAACTTAAATCTTAACCATTAGAGTGGATTGAGAAGGAGGCCTATGAAAAATGTCATTTGAAGGTAAATACTAGAGAGTATTTTTTCTGGCCATTCTTGTTATTTGTTATCTATTGCTCCATTTTTCCAAAATTTTACAGCCTAAAACACTACTTATTTAGAATCTCACGGGGTTCTTTGGGGGGTGTGGAGGGGGCAATCAAGAATCCTGGCGTAATATGGCTGTGTGCATCTGCCTCAAGATCTCTCATAATGCTGCAATTGAAGTGGCCTCCCTGAAGACTATATTGAAGAAGGGTGCTCACATCTAAGCTCACAAACATGCTTGTTGACAGGATACAGTTCCTGCTGGGCTGTGAGGATCTCCATTCCTTGCTTGCTATTGGCTGAAGGGCTGCCTCAGTCCATCTTCGTGTGGACTTTCTCCTGGGCAGCCAGCCACACGACAGCTGGCTTCCTCAGCGTGAGTTAGAAAGGGCAAAAGTGGGTGAGAGTGAAAAAGGTTCAGTCATAGCAATTTTACAATTAGTCTCAGAAACAATTTCCCATCACTTTTGCTGTATTCTGGTCATTGGAAGAGTCATTCTGTCCAGCCTACACACAAGGGAAGAAGATTATGCAATGGTGTAAATACCAAGAAGTGAGGATCACCAGGATCGTCTCAGAGGCTGCTTACAGCGCCGGGAAATGTGATGTCAGCAGGAGCAGAAAGCAATAGCAGCCACCGAGAGGACTGAGCAAACCTGCAGTCCAACTTACACCTCGTGGTGATCCATTTCGACATGTGGGAGTATCGCCAGGTGTGACAGCTGTCTGTGCACACAACTCGGGAAAACAAGATGCTGGGGTGACGGGGGAGGGGTGTACTGCTTTAAGGTGAGCAAGGAAGAAAGACTGTCACCTTAACTTGACATTTGGAGAAATGAGACGTGGTAACTGACTTACTCTTGCTCGTATGGTGGCAGGTACAACCCAGTGTTTTCTGGCTAGACAGCTCAGTGACTTGACCAAGGTTTTCCAGTTCTTCTGACTTGGCAAATTATTAAACTGACCCTGGCTTCCCAAGTATGTGCTAATACAGCACCATACCACGTCTCAGAACAAACTAAGAGGTAGAGTAAGAGGAACCGTGTATCTATTTTGAGCTAAATTTGCCAAGTTAGGGATTTTTGCTCTGGCTGAGGCAAAGGGAAGAGGATAAGTCACGAAGGAAGCAAGCTATGTTAGTTTTCCAAGGTATTGTTCCCTTTTCCTGAGTCACGGTTCATCCTTTATTGATATCGAGAAACACTAAAAGCCTTTAGAATTTTGATAATGGATGTAAGAAAAATTGATGAGACTTATTAAGAACAAGATGCTATACCACACAATCTAGGATCTTGGTGCTTTTTGTTTATTTTTATGATTGACTGGTTGGCATTTGGAACAAGAATTGAAAGCTATTGGATTTCTTCTTTATCCTAAGGCTTTGCTTAAGTCACATACAGTATTTTAGGAAAGGTTGGATGAGTAGCTAGTGACTCACTGATGTATTTGTCCTATATATAGTATTTCCTAGTGTGCTGAATACCATGTAAACATTAGGAGGAACAAGACAGCTCCCAACAGCAAGTCACAACGCGAGGCGCAACCGATGTAAAAGAGGGTGAGTTCGACGACTCAAGGCCTTTTCCGTAGCAGGAACAACAATGCCATCCTTACTCTGCCTCTGTTGCCATAGTGATCTCTATACTCCCTTCAGCTGAGGACCACTGTGCTCAGACACACTGAGGATCCTCTCCGAGTGACAGCCCATTAGATGAGTTTCAAATGGCAGTTCTCATTAGTGATGCAAGATGCAGTGTAAATGATGACATCAAGAATGAGTAGCTGGGGGAGCTGCCGTGCAATGACAAAAAGTAATACACCGAATATTTTGTAAGAATTGTTATTTGCGGTAGTAATGACACGTGTGCAAAGGCGCTCTCTGTTCTTAAAAGTTCTTTTAGCATTCTACAAAAGACAAAAAGAAAAAGAAAAAGAAAAGAAAAAAGAAAAAGAAACTTTCCCTGGAGCTCCCAGCTTAATGATGGATTGAGTGGAAAAGAGGGCTGATACATAAATACAAATATTTATAAAATAAATATTTCTTTTTCTGCTTTTAGAATATTAAATCAAATTGTTTAAAAATGCTTTTGTGGGAAACTGTCATTTTTCTGGATAAAAAGACATGACAAAACAGAATAAAACTGAACTGAGAATTTAATAAAGCACACTAAAGGCCAAAGATGAATTTTGCATATCTTAAAAATAAAGATGGCATGTACTGGAAGTACAGCTGCCACTTTGGAGTATTTTGTAAATGATAACACACTTTATCTCTTTGTTCATCATCAATTACTCTTGATTATATATAAAAAGAAAATGTCAAATTCAAAGCTCTTGAATGACATGTGCATTGGTAGAACATCTACTGAGGAACATGTCTCAAAACTCCAATTATTTCAGGGTTTATGCTCCTGTATGCTTTTTTTCCCCCGCACCTCCAACTCCTCCTGTCTTCCCATTTTTTAGGTAGTAAAGTACACGGTCACTCTTACTGATATGGGTTAGAGAATGGAAGTGTTTTTAGTGGGAATCTCAGCAGCTGGCTGAGTCCTATGAAACTTCATGAAGAGTTGAACCCACAAGCGGGGGCTCATCTCTCCCAGCAGTCAGAAGGGTCTTTTGAATCCCCAGACACCTCCAAGCACCCAGCTGCGAGACTCCTGGGTTCAGCCTATTCTGCGGTTCCACTATGTTCATCTGTGTCTCTGGCTTATGCCTTCTTTTACTTATTTTCCTCCCATTTCACCCCAGATTCTTGAAGTAAGATCTAAGATCATGTCTCTTTTTACAGTTCTTTTTGGGGAAGGCCACGACATGGTTTCGGGATTGCTTGGGGAATAGCAGTATTTGTGCTAGGGCAGGTCCTGTGGACTGCATGATGCAGAACCTGTTAAAATCATAGTGCAAGTCTTTCTTCAGTGGGGAGGGCTCTCTCAAAGGGACTAAAGGTCTCACACAATGACTGTCTGCCATAAATGTTGCTTTTAATAAATTTGCCCATGGCTCCACCAATGTATTGCCCCTTATATTTTAATCTGAAATTAGGATGATTGCTCATTCACTTTATGACTTTTTTCTGACCCATTCTTTAAAGGAAATATTCAGGTGGGATAGGAAATATTTCATTTCTTACTCACAAAAGAAAAACATAACCTGATAAACAAGATATAATGAGCTCTTAGAAAATAATGATGAAACTTCTCTAAACTTGCTATATATTTTTATACTTTTCTAATGTCTTCCTCAGTATGTAAATGAACACCCCACAGAGACTGAAGAGGACACTGCCATTATAGGTTTTTTTCCATCAGATCAGCCAAACCATGAAAGTATAATCATCCTAAATGGTGGGTTAATTTGTGTGTGGTGGGTCAGTTTGCTACTACCTTCATTATACCAAGTGGTCAAGAGCCAGCACAATCAGGAAAGGACAAGAATGGAAGGTCAGGTACCACAGAATTGAGATATGCATCAGTTGAGGGTTTTCCTGTATTTCTGCATTCATTGATGCTCATGTGGCTTGCTTTAGGGTTCAGGAAGGATGCTATTTGAGAACATAAACTTTTCCTTTAAAGTTGACTAAGACAAAGATTACACATACAATATTTGAAAAAATAGCTCAGCCATTTGAAGAATTCACCTTTGCTATGTTTCCTACTGCAGTCTTTCAGATTTAAGTTTAAATTTAGTTTAATTTGGTCCAGATGCCAAAGTCTCAGTATCTGGTTCCAAACAAGTGTCTGGGAGATCTTAGTTGCTCAAGTTGTATGTAACCAACATCCCACTTCTCATTAAGGCAGCCAGCTTCGAGCCCTGCATTCTAAATGTGAGATCATCCCTACAGAGCGAGAGGAGAAATTTCTGTGAACTTGTGTTCCACACCTCTATTTATACATCCACATATTTTCTGCTTCCTGTAAGATAACAAAGTCTGCAGCTGGAGCCACAGATTGTTTACATGACCTCATTTAATCTTCCCGTTTCTTCCTTGTCTTTAAGACTGTATTTAAAGAATTGGAAATGGGGCGAATAGAGGGAATGCAGGTAGAAATTTTAGGCCGCAGCAGAAAAAGCATTAAAAAGCATCTGGGCAAAGAACTGATTGAGGCAGACAAGTGACGGCAAGTGGCAGAGGATGTCTTGGGAATTGTTTCATAGGGACGGCGTTTGACTTCTAGTTTGAAAGCAAAGAAGTCTTACAGCAAATATTTGCCAAAAAGAGCTAAGACTGGGCTTATTAATGTTTTTTTTCTGTTATGCAGGTGAGTTGCCTAAACTGCCATCCCATTGTTCTTCAGATGTGGCCCGTGGACCACCTGCCTCCGCCCAAAGTGAAAGCTTATAGGAAGGCAGAGGCAGCCACGGAGCAAGAGGTACCTGCGGTTCTTAGGCATGCTGATGTTTGACAAGCACTGATCTACCTACTTCCTTAGTTGGATTGGCTAATAACGTGGTCACCTCCATTTCCACTGATCTGATCCTTTTGTCCAGTTCCATTTCTCCCTGCTCCATTGTTGGTTTGGCAAACAGTGGCTGCATTCAACTTGGCCATAAAGGACGGGCACAGTTTGTGCACGTTGTTTCTATTCTTACTTGTCATGATTCCTCACACAAATTCATTATCTCCAGCCAGACTTGGGCATACCACCTATCACCTCTGCACATACACGCATGTGTGTGCATACATGCATGGCACAGTTACTTGCCTTTTCTTCTCTTTGGCTGGAACACCCTCGTTTCCTTTCCTCTGTGTATGCACATGTCGTGTTACATCTACCAAGACCATGTCAAACGGTCTATCCCTTGTGAAGCTTTTCCATACATGGAGGACTTCCCTTCTTTGAACTTTTGTAACACTTTTTATGGTTCTTTTATAGTATTGTTCTAATTATGACTTAGTTTATTCATACAATGCTCATCTGAGCCTCTCCTCTCTCCTTCATTACTGTTCCATATAATAAGTTCTTTGAAATAATGGCTTTATTTAACTCATAATTCTTCTGAAGTTCTGGTTCAGTATCTTGCACATAGTGGAAGCTAGTAAAGTGTTAGGCAATATAACCTGGCATAAATAAAGTAATCCATGTATCAGAACTATGGGGTATTTCACAGAGGCCTTTCGCATAAGAAAGCTCATGCTGATTATGTCTGTATTATCTTGTGAGCTGAATGTTTAATAGAAGACCCTGCTCTTATTCAATTACCTACTTGAGTTACTGCTTCAGTGGCAAAGGACAAGAATACACTCAGGTTGTGTATCCCTGTGAGCCTATGAGTCCAGTATGCAGGTAATTCATGACTTATCCTCATTAATATGGGGTGTTGAACAGGAAATCAGAGCAGTTTGTGAGTCTTGGTTCCGCTGCTTCCGGGATTGCTCCCCTAAACAAGCAATCTGGATTCTTTAAGTCTCATATTTTTATATAATGAACTAGAACACAGAACACATGAAGTGCAGAACCTGGCACATAGAAAATGTTCAATAAACAGACACTTGCATGTTGGTACTGGAGCTTCAACCCAGGACTTTCACCCCGAGGTACAGCCCTACCTATTTTTATTTTAATTTTTAACTTCGAGACACCATCTTGCTAAGTCACTACATTTCCCAGGCTGCATTTAAACTTGTGATCTTCCTGCCTCAGCCCCCCAGAAGGCTGGCTTACAGATGTGAGCCATCATGCCCATCTCAATCAGTAACTAGTTGATGACATCAGAAGTAAGTGTGATGACTGATACAGAATATGACCACTTACTCTATTATTCTAAAAAAAAAAAAAGAAATTAAGCCACCAAATCTTAAGACAGTAGCCTGAACCTAAACAGCCTGATGCTCATCTCCTATGGTGGACGGTGGTGGACAGATGTGATTCCCTCTGAGGTCATCCTTACAGGCATTTGGAAGATTGTGTTAATCAGACATCTATGCCCACCACAAATACGACAATCAACTAAAGAAAAAAAGGTTATTTTAGGCCACAGTTTTGAAGGTTTCATTCCATAACCTATTGACACTGTTGCTTTTGACCTGTGGCGAGGCAGCCCTTAATGATAGGGGAGGATTCACTGCAGAGCAGAACTGCTTATCTTATGACCAGGGAGTAAAAGTCGGGAAATAAGAGGGGAGGGATCCCCAAATCATGGTCCCCAAATGTCATCCAGAGTTCACCCTCAGTGACCTAAAGACCTCTCACTTGGCCACACCTGTCAAAGATTTCACCACCTTTCAACTGCAGTGTAGGCAGAAGACCAACCTTTGACACATGGGTCTTCAGGGACACATATTCAAACCACAGCAAGAATAGAATTATTTCCAAATGACACAGCGCTGTTAAGTCAAATACAGGAAAGTACTTGTTTTCTCTTTATTTCTCAAATCATTTAACCATAGTCTATTATCTTTGAATCAAATATGAAATGGAATAGCAGTTCCCTAAAACATTAAGGTTAGAAAAATAGGTATGGAATAAAATAAATTTTCAAAGTTTAGAATCATCTTGAATGCTGAAAAAATAATGAGGGTGCCAATGAAAAATCATTAAGTTCTAACATTATCAACGAACGTGTGATCGATCCCCTGTGATGCTGTCACGACGACGGAGGAACAAGTTAGTGCAGTAACATGTTTTTTCTTGCTTGTTGGGCTTACTCTGTCATCTGTCATGTTAGACAAAGCAGCAGCGGACTTGTTAGCTCAGCAATTTTTAAACAGAAATCTTCATTAAGTTGATGGATTTCTACCTTCTTGAACCATTCATCATTGACTAGCCCTCCCTTCTTTGACATCTCCATTTTCAAATAATTTTCCTTTCCTTTCTGTCCTTTGACTTTGCTCATTCTATCTGGCCTGAGTTCTTTGGTAAATTAAATTATCTCATCTTTCTTGTCCATTACTTTCTTATTGAATTTCCAGCTATTTAAGTTCATTATTTAATATTTTCCATGAAATCAATGCCTTCCCTTCCCTTCTGGCTTTCTTCAATTTGTTTCTTAAGTTAAAACCCACAACTGAGAAGAGAATTCCAGATTTTTTTTTCTGTGAATTCTCATCAAGAAGGGTCTCAAATTAACCAGGCCCAGTAGCATATACCTACACTCCCAGCTCCTCGGGAAGCAGGACCCAGAGGACCAAGGCCATGCTGGTCAACTTAATGAGATCCTGTTTCAAAATTTGAAAATATAAGGGGCTTGGAATATAGTTCCATGGTGAAGTGCCTACCTAGCATGTCAGAGGCCCTGTGTTTAATTCTGTCTTGGAGAAGAAACTGAAGAGGAAGGAAGAGGAAGAACTGGAGTTGTTGTTCTGAAATTATCATTTTCATTAGAGAAACACAAATATGTATGGAAAGCAAAGTCAGTACAGTCTTATAGGACCTACATAAAAAGAGAAAAATTTTGGAGGGGATAGAGGTGGTGTCCAGAAACGTATTTTCCTGGCCTACCATCTGGTTACTCACAGTATTATCTGTCTTTTGGTGGGTGCTGTTCTCCTGCTTGTAGACCCTGTGATCATGTGATGCTTACTTTCCTCCCTGGGGCACTTGTGCTAGATACAGTGTGGGAGGCACTTTTCCACCTGAGCAGCTGTGTAGGTAAGATGTAAACTGGATATGTGTCTTAGTTCTTCGTTGCTGGGACAGAATACCCAACATGCACAATTTAAGTGCGGAAAAATTTGTTTTAGTTCGTAGTTACAGAAGATCTCAATCACTTTGTGGGCAGCTAAAAATGGTGGAAGCATATGGCAGAGATCTATGGATGAAGACTGCTCATAGCATGGCAGACAGGAAGCCCAGTGAGCAAGGAAGGGTGGAGCTAGCATACATTCTTCTAGGTCATGTCCCAGTGATCTGCCCTTTCTGATGAGGCCCCACATTTTAACACCACATGGTTCCATAGGTACCATACAACATCCAAATACATGAGGCTTTGGGGGAATATTCCACATCCAAAGCACAAGAAGGTGTTACTGTCTTTTCTGGCTGTATCCAGAAAAGAACTTACCTGAAGAATAAACCACTAGGAGCATTAAAGTTGAGATACAGTGAGAGTGACAAAGACAGTATGACCCATTGGGTTCAAAAGTGGATCTTTTATAACTTGATGAGCCACTGAAATTTCTGATTTGGTCTTTTTGAATTTTTTTCACTAGGAGCCAAGGTACTCCACTATAATACAAGTAGAACTGGTTGATTAATAGCTACCTGTGGTATGAAAATTAAAGAAAAACATTAAGTGATTTCGAATTTCCCATGTGGATTTTCAAGGTGAGTTTGGTTTTACCATATTTACCATGGAGATAATTACAGTTGTAAAAACAAGAGCTTTGGGATCAAAATTAAAATTTGTTTTCAAGTTTTACTTCTATAGATGTGTAGACCTGAACACATTACATAACCTGTCTGATTCTTAATTTCTTGTTTTTTCATGTATGAGGGTAGTTCTGAAGATGAGGACAATGCTGTGATGTTGGACAAAGGATTCAGCCTATGAGCATTCTGGAAGTGTGTGAGAGGCAGCTCGGTGTCCCAGTGGATGGGAAGGTCCTCATAGGGTGGGAGGAACCACAGCAGTGACCTTACTGTAGATTTGAGTTTACAACTTCTGCACTCACAGAGAGAATGATGTATAGAAACTTACTTTACAGCCAGAATTGTCTTCACCCACTGTCTTAATCTTTCATTGCTGTGACTCAATACCCGACACCCACAAACTTAGGAAAGGAAAGGCTAATTTTAGCTCACAGTCTTGAAGGTCATAGTCCCATTCAGGGGTGGCTGGCAAAAATCGAAGTACGTGGTGGGGGGCGGGGAGGCAGCTTCCCCGACAAACAGGAAGACAAGCTGAGGCTAGTTGAGACTACTCCCCCGCCCTCCAGGAAGGCAGGTGCAGCTTATGTATCCTTTCAGATCTCCGCCCAGTAACCAGTCCCTCCTGCATCCAGGTGAGGCCACTACACACCCTTAATCCTAACTTAACTGCAATCCACCCCTCCAGTGCAGACCTCAATCCGCCAACATCACATGGTTCCATAGACAATCCACAACATCAAAATACATATTTTGGGGGGACACTCCTGATCCTAACCACAACATTCCACGCCTGGCCCCCAAAAGTCTCATGTCCTTCTCCCAATGCAGAATGCAGTTAGTCCTTCTCCAAGAGTCACCAAAGTCTTAACAGTTTCAGCACTGCTAAACAAACTCCAAGTCCATAGTCTCCTCTGAAATGAAAGACAAACCTTTAGCAGTGAGCTCCTGTTCAAACCAAAAAGTTAAGCACTTCCAACATAAAATGGCACAGGGTAAACATTTCCATTCCAAAAGGGATGAATAAGGAAATAAAAAGCAATAGGAACAGAACAATTCCTAAATCCGGCAGGACAAGGGTTAAATCCTGTAGCTCCATGTCCAGCAACTGGGGTAAATGCTGGGGAGGCATGAACTCCAAGGGGTTTGGGTGGTCCCACCCCTGTGCCATTGCTGCTGACTGCAACCTTGATCCTCACTCCTTTGGGCTGGATCTACTCACGGCCTGCTGCGTTTCTCAGCTGACAATCCATGCTCCTGGCTTCTCCTAATGCTCGGGCTATCCACTGGACCCTAGGCTTCTCCTTCACAACTTCACACATTGCCCTCCCAGGCGCACACTGCTTGGCCTCCAAGGCCTTCCTCTGAAACCTGGGTGGAAGCCTCCATGAACTCCACCAAACACTTCTCTCTTTGGCCCTACAGGGAGTCCTGGGCAACTCTTCACAGGACAAGATCTTTTGCCTTTGCACCCTTTAATTGGTAAAGGGTGGAATCTTATTGATTCCTGAGTCACTGTGAAGGCCTCTTTTTTGCAGTCCTGATTCCAACTTCTTGGCTTCTGTTTAATGTTAGTCTCTTGAACAACCACATGCTTTTCCACTGTAGACTGTGAGCTTTTTACATCTGTTCTCTCTGCCATTGTCTCCTGTCCTTCACTATAAAGCTGGC
>PVKB01006916.1:0-48180 GCA_004027205.1 Ctenodactylus gundi | reverse complement strand
GGTCAAATTGAAAGGAGAAATGAAGAATCTAACAGCTGGCCGTCTACTTCAGCTTAGTGAAAAATTCTAAAGCTACATATTAAAAATTCCAGATAATGCTTTCTATATAGTCACTTTCAAATGTTGTATCTGTTATTGATGCTAACAGGATACAGCAAAAGATGCATGAAGTGATTTTGCATTTGGGGACTTGTGTCACTAATTTTGAGGTTTTTATTATGTACTTCAGGAATTTGCAAGTGAGCCAGGTTATGGTGGTGCGTGCTTATAATTCTAGCACGCTAGGAGGCTGAGGCAGGAGGGGCACAAGTGTGAACACAGCCTGCACGATTTAGCAACTTGGCAAGACTGTCTCAAATAAAACAATATTTTAAAAAAGGAATGGGCATACTGCTTCCTGTGAAAGCCCTGGGTACAATCTCTAGTACCACCACACACACACACACACACACACACACACACACACACACACACACACACAATTGCAAGTGTGTAGCCAAGAAAACAGTAAGGTTTTTAGAGATGGAGCTATCAAGGGATTCAGGTGCCGAGTGAGGAAGGCTTTGATGGCTGGTGGTTGGGCACTTTATTATCAGATATCTACAATTAAAGCAGCTGGGACAGAAAGTTTGTGACCAGTTATCAAAGCTCTGCCCTGGAATGATATGGAACCTCCAAAGAGCAGGGGTTCTCATACGAGGGAAAAGGACAAAGTGCAGAAGAGAGGACGGAAATGCTGATCCTAGCTGGGAACCTCTGATCAGTGGACCGTGGGGGCTGGAGGAGAGAACGAAGACAAGCTGTCATGGACACGGGCCAGGACAAGGAAGACAGACAGAAAAAGACAAGAGGGTACCTTGTTCTTCTGGTTTCCTGAGTCCAAGCCCCAAGCCTAATCCAAGCGTAACGATCACCAACAAAGCAAGAAGAACCTATTTTAAGAAAGGAAAAGTCACCTTTACAATTAAAAAAATACATAAAAACTTAAAAATAACCACTCTCTCAGAATGTTCAGTTCCCATAGCCCGCCTCCACAGGATACCCAATCCAACAAAGACGGAAGTACATTATTTTATTTAATGCCTGAAAATAAGAAAGTAGGTTTGGGAAAAAATCTTTTAAACTTTCACTTACTAGGTATTTCCAAGTTCAGAAACTTACATTATTCAAATACAAGGATCTTTTTAATTTACATATCACACCCTTTCTCCCTTCCCACCCTCTCACGCCCCTCCTCTCCCTTTCAATCTTCTTACTTTCTTCTGTATCTCTTATGTTTTTTATGGTTTGGTTTTCTCATATTAGAGAAAGTATATGATGTTTAACTTTCTGGGTCTGGTTCGTTTCACTGGGCATAATGGTCTCAAGGTGCATCCATTTTCCTACAAATGACTCAAATGTGTCATTCTTCACGGCAGAGTAATACTTCATTGTGCATATACACCACATCTTCTTTATCTACTCATCTGTTCTCGGGCATACTGTCTTCTTCCAAGATTTGACTATTGTAAGTTGTGCTGCTATAAACATATTGTGTGATGACTCAAACTCTTTTTTTTTGGTTGTTGTTGTTGTTGAGATGGGGTCTTGCCCTGCAGCCCAGGCTGGCCCTGAACTCACTATGGAGCCCAGGCTGACCTTGGATTCAAGACAACCCTCCTGTCTCAGCCTCCCAAGTGCTGGGATTACAGGGGTGTGTGCTACCACACCCAATTTATGTGATGCTAGAGAATGGAACTCAGGTACTTAACTCAGGTACTTGATTTAGCACTTCCTAGGCAAGCACTTTACCCACTGAGCCATTCCTCCAGCTGGCACTTTAACTCTTTTGGGAGGATACCAAGAAGAGGCATATAGCTGGGTCAAATGAAATGTCAATTTTCAGTTTTCTGAGGACTCCCCGTACTACTTTCCATAGCGGTTGCACCAGTTCACAGTCCCACCAGCAGTGTAGGGGGGTTTCTTTTTCCCCACAGCCTCGCCAGCAATTCTTGTTGTTGGTTTTTATTTTGTTTTGGTTTTTAGTTCTTAATACCAGCCATTCTTACTGACATTAGATGGAACCCCAGAATCGCTTTAATTTGCATTTCTCCTACGGCCAAGACGTTGGACATTTTTTCCATGATTTATTGGCCATTTGGATTTCTTTTTCTGAGGAATGTTGCAGATTCCCATTTTTTACTGGATCCTTTATTTTGAGGGCCTAAGTTTTTTCTTGGCATATTCTTGATAATAGTCCTCTACCTGAGGAGTAGCTGGAAAATATTTTTCCCATTCCATGTGTGCTCTTTTAATTCTGTTGTCTCTTGTTCTGCAGAAGCTTCTTAATTTCATATATTCTCATCGAATACAATGCTCTTAACCCCAAACTGAATAAAAATGGGAACTAAAACCACAGGAGTTCCAGGTATAGTGGCCCATGCTTCTAATCCCAGCTACGAGGAGCCTGGGCAATTCAGTGAGTGTATCCCAAAATACTTTTTAAAGGGTAGAAGATAAAACTCAGTGTAAGGGATTCGAGTTCAATCCTTAGTCTGGGGAGAGAAGGATAAGAGCCTTTGCCCATTTTCTTAAGCGAAGCTTCTCTTTGGAGATGATTTACCTACAGGCATCCTGCACTGAGCAGAACTGTGAAATCCTGAACTGTCTCGTTCTTAGAGAGCGGAGTTGTTTTGTTTCCCTGCACTGTCCTCTGGAGAATAATAAAAACATCTAATTTATATAAACGCACAGTGCCAAATAATTAACTGGCAAGTTATCTGTGTTGGTCTTCAGTTCCTAAAAATGGCTCAGTGTAATTTGGAAGCTTCCGGACCAGATTGTAACACTCAGCGTCACTACTGCTTGCAAAACTCTTCAGTGTAACTGGCTTTGTGCTATGATCAGATTAAACCACGGCACAACTAGGGTGGGTCAGTCCTGCGGCCTTTCCCCGACCCCATACGTCCAGTGCGTGTACACTGCTGTGTGACAGGGCTGAGGTGCAGACACAGGTTCTTGAGGAAAGTATTTTGCAATTCATTTTGTTATAGTTGAAAGCACAAACAATACTGTTGAGGGAGAAAAAAAAAACTCCAAATAGAAGCACCAACAAGGCAATCTCTATTGTGAGAAAGAGACAGTTTGTTTTCAGGTGGCTCAGAGGAAAACCAGCTTCCAAATCTGAGCAGTGACATTACACTACTATGAAACCTTAACTTGGACAACCCTTATACGTGGTTTCAGTTACCGTTTCCCATGTACGGTTACACATTACATCTTCCTGGTCAGTTTAAGTTTTTACCGTGTGCAATAGAAGTGAAGATAGTGGCTGGGAAATGATGTTAGATTACTATGAAAACAGTTCTCATAGGAGATCTCAAATTTAGTCCAGTATTTACTGGGCTAAGATGGCAAGAGCCAGGCCCACTGACACAGGTCTGTAATCCCAGCAGTCTGGGAGGCAGAGGTAGGAGGATCCCAAGTGCCAGCCCAGCCTGGGCAACTTAGTGCCTGATAAGACCTTGTCTCAAAATAAGTAAGTAAATAAATAAATGGAAGCCAGGCACGGTGGTGTACACCTGTAATCTCAGCACTTGGAAGGCCTAGGCAGGAGAACCGCTGTGAGTTCCAGGCCAGCTTGAGCTATATAGAGAGTTCAAGACCAGCCTGGACTATAGAGCAAGACCCTGTCTCAAAATAAAATAAAATAGGCTGGAAGTGTAGCTAAGCAAAGGCCCTGGGTTCAACCCTCAGAACCACCAAAAAAACCCAAAACAAAACAAAACAAAAAGGCAAGAAGTTTAGGAGGAAGTTTCAGCTGAACACACGGGTGGGGGACCTGGATGCAATCGGCTTTGCCTTGAGACTGGGTGAGAGGCCAAGGAGGAAGCACCTGAGGGACAGGGACTCAGGGCCAGCTCAGAGGCAGCGGCCTCCTTGGAAGTACTGCTGGCAATTTTGTGTGTGCGGGCGCTGGTAGAACCCAGGGCTCCCGTGCCAGGCTACACCCCAGTCTTATGTTTTGAAGATGGGGTCTTGCTAAATGAGTTACAACCCACCACTCTCAGCCCCCCCGAGTGCTGGGACTATTGACCTGTGTCCCTGTTGGAGGATGTGACTCTTAAAACTACAAAAGACAGGATTTGTCTACACGGCAGAGCTTTGAAGGGGGGTTCGTGAAGCGTTTGTGCGCAAAGTGCAGTGAGCAGAAAGACAAACTGGCCACAATCGCAGATGAGGAGAAAGATCTAAAGATCAACTTCCCGGTGTCGCTTGGAAGCCACGGGCCCGGAGGGTTTAAAAGGACAAGGCGCTCATACTCACGCCATCCTCACGCGCTCTCCTGAGGCGGGAGAAGGAGCCGGGAGGAGGGGTGGCTGCAGGGCGGAGGGGACAGGGTGCTGGGGACTGATGAGTGAGACGCACTGCCAGCAGCACGGGAAGAGCAGCCAAACTGGCAAACTCAGGGGACGAGGAAGCCAGGGCAGCGTGCTGTCTCCCTGACCCAAAGCTCACGAGCCAAGGGGGAAAAGAGTCGTCACATCAGTGATAGGGGCTTTTTCTTCATTTTAATTTTTAGGACAGGGAGGTCGTGCCACATGAAGACAAAATGGCCCAGCTGTGGTGGTGTGTGCCTGTAATCCCAGCGTTCTGGGAGGCCGAGACAGGAGGATCTCAGGTTCTGCAGCGGACAACTTAGTGACTCAGCGAGACCGTGTCTCTAAATATTAAAAAAAAAAAAAAAAAAAAACACGGAAATGCAGCTCCCTGTGAAGTCTGAAGTTTCCAAGTTCAACCCCTAACTCAAAAAAGTGATAAAGTGTAAAAATATGAAAAAGTAGAAAGTAGGCAAAAGAGACTACCTCTCCTACTGACCTAGAATAAGATCATTAATTTGGCAAAGAAGGTGAGGTCAAATTATTTTAATTTCTCAATCTCTGGTCTTAAAGCGTTAGGGCAATAGTAGAGTAACTTGGAAGGTAATCGTAATACTGGCCCCCCCCCAAAAAAAAAAACAAACAAACAAACAAAAAAACAAAAAAAAACAAAAAACAAAAACTGCGGTAGCGGTTTGGTCGAGGACTACAGCTTTTTAATCAAACCCCAGCCTTTTGGTACGCGCATTTCTCAGGTGGATGTGAACGGTGGGGCTACGACATCCGTCGCCCCACTCCCGGCCCTGGTGGGTTCCGCTGACCGGCGGGCTGGCCGTGGTCCCGCGCCCCGGGCGCAGGGCAGCCTCGCCCCCGCCGGCCCCCAGACCAGCGCCCCGCGTCTCGTTTGCAGACCAGGGCTTAAAACGTCACACTGCCGCTAGAGCTGTCCCGGGGGGCGCCGACGCGGTCGCTCCCAGCCCGAACGCGCGCGGGCGCAGAGCCACGCGCGGCTCACACCGGCCCCGCAGCCGGGAAGCGCACACCTGAGCACCTACTTACCACGCAAACGATCTTGTATTTCCTGACCGCGGTCTTATGCACCGGCTCCTCCGTGGCTAACGTGAGCATAGAATCCATCGCTGAGCAGCGGCGGGAGCCTTCGGGCCGCGGGGCAGAGCGCGGCGCCTTCTCCCGGCGGCTGGTGGGGAGAAACTGCGCCGACGCCTGAAACGCTTAGGGACGCGGAGCCCAGCTCGGAGGGGTTGGGCAATCCGGGAGGAGAGGAAGAAAGAGGGACGGAATGTAGCGCCCGCCCGGGACTAAAGGTCCTTCCTCGGACGTGTAGACAACCGATCTTTGTAATTGACAGCAAATATTAATCAAGGTGTATGTCGTAAGAATAGCAGTGGCACACCTGGAGGCTGAGGCAGGAGGCTCACAAGTTTGAGTGAGTGTGCGTGTGTGTGTTCACGTACATGTGTGCATGGTGCAAGACATTACGGGGAATGTTTCAATTTTAAAAGTAATTTATTAGAGAAAAAGAGGCACTTTCATAATTTCTCTCACTCGGCCATGGCTACCCGGTTGTTCCTGCCGCTGCCTCAAGCAGTTCTGAAGTCTTCAGCGGAGTGCTTAGGCCCGCTGCCTTGGCTGTCCTCATGCCCTGAAACTGCTTGAAAACAATTATTTACTTTTCCTGATCATATTGACTTCGGAAAAAAAAACAAAAACAAAAAGTCACAAAATGCTGATCCAGTGAATGGAGACTCACCATAAAGGGTGCTTTTGCATGTGTGTGTGAGAGAAGGAAGGACAGTGTGTGTGTGCATGTGTGCGTGTGCGCGCGTGCACACGCACGCGCAGAATCAGGGGCTCCTGTGATCCTGGGATTGAACTCAGGGCTTTTCCTCCGAGTTGCATCTCCAATGCATTTTTCTTTTCTCCTAAGTGCTAAATCGCCTAGGCTGGGCATGAGGTTACAACTGTGCTGTCTCAGCAGTCCAGAGTGCTGAGATTACAGGCCCGTGCCACCAGCCTGGGCTCCATATGTTTTTATGAGCCTGACTCTCCTGACAACAGCATTCATTGTATTCTTTTAAAGTCATACCTCATAAAGACACTCATAAGAGAAGACTTCTAAAACTGCTTCGGAAAGTAGCGAGAATGGTGGGACATGTGTGTGCAAAGCAAAGGTAAGCACTTCAGGGGAATGAATGACAATGTGTCTTTTATTGCAATACTTTTTTTTCCCAATTAACTGGGCACTGGCCCATGTTTGCAACCCTGAGACATCAAGATTTCAAGTTCAAGTCAAAGTCCAACCTGGGCAATTCAGTGACATAGCAGCATCCTGTTTTAAGATTATTTATTTATTACACACAGTGTTGGAAATTGAACACTGGCCTTACACTTACATCCTCAGGCTGTTTTCCCAACATTTCTCTTGAACAAGAAGGTGAGAGGGCAAGAATGGGGAAGAGGAAGGCAACGTGAAGGTGATATAATACAAGCGTGCACAAAATTCTCAAACTCATTGTAAGTATTGTGTATCGCATATACATAGTAATAAAAATGGGGGGGCAAGTTCTCTCCAAATTGCTAAATTGCCCAAGTAGGGCTCAGGTTTATAACCCTCTTGCCTCAGTTTACCAAAGTGTTGGGATTATAGGTGTGTATCACTGGGCTCAGCTCCACGAAAAGAAGATTTTTGAAAAGGTCGGGGAATATAGCTGAATGTAAAAGCTCTGGGTTCACTTCCCAGTATCACACATACACACAAAACCACGTAAGTAATGAAAGGAACTTAAACGTTTCCTATATATTTTGGCCACCCATGTGTGTGGAGGGTGGGGAGAGGTATTTGTGTATGGGTGTGGGTGCAGGTAGGTGAGTATATATGGGTGTAGAGACAGTGAAGATCAGTCCGAATGTTTTGCTTTAAATGGCACATACGTTTCTAGATCTCTTAGGCAAAGGATCACCAAATGCTTAACGAACTTGCAAAGTTGACACACATAAGGAGGCCCAAGGGGTTTAGTCTAGGGATGGTTCAGAAGTGAGATAGTCCTCCAGACAGCCTTGTTGCTAGGGTATCATGTTGATTTTATAAAAGAAAGGCCAAGCTCATATCAAAATTCCAGAATGCTATCCAAGCCCAGCCTATAATTTCAGCATTCTGGAGGGTCAGGCAAGAGGATAACAACTTTGGGTCCAATCTGGAACATTTAGTGACTTCACAAGACTCTGTTTGAAAATTAAAAGTAAAAAAAAAAAGGGGGGGAGGGGGTTAGGAATATAGCTCAGTGCAAAGGCCCTGGGTTGGATCCCCAGTACCATATACACTAGATTATGGCTGACCAAAAAGGGGAGAGGAGCCTGGGGATATAGCTCAGTGGGAAGGCTGTGGGTTGGATCTTCAATACCAATAATAATTTTTAAAACTAGTAATCATCATCATAATAAAATAAAAAATCCAGGACACTTAAGACATTTGGTTTTATGTAATCATCTGTTATATGCTGTCACTTTTGGGGCACTTCTGAGTTCTGACCCCATGTGCACTTGTGACATTTTATCCACTCTGCCTTGACTTTGATTCCTGGGGGTCCTGCTTTATCATCCTCACTGTGATGGTCAGCTTCATATGTCAACATGGCTAGAAAATTTCAGCCAGTTCCTTAATCAATCAAAAATCTAGGGATTGTAATGATGATACTTTGTACATATGATAATATCTGTACATATGATAATATCAGCTCACTTTTGAAAAGCAGATTAACTTCTATAATATGAGTAAACCTCACTGAATCGCTGATGGCCCTGAAAGAACATTTACCAGATAAGAAATTCTGCCTCATGACAGCAGTATCTAGCCCGAGTTGCTAGGCTACCAGCCTGCCCACCCCCCTTCTCTCTATCCCATGTTTTTCCTCTGAGATCCCCAACTGATAGGCCCTTTGAACATCTCTTTTAAGACTACCTTGTTTGTGACTTCTCTGCCTTTCTTTGAAACCCTAGGATGAGTGCTCTTAGTTTCTGACTTCTTGACTTTTACTTTCTTACCTTGATATTTCTACCAATAATGTGTACCCCTCGACTCCAGGATCCTTACATGGTTCTGATCCCTAGTTGCATGTTCAGATCATATTTTCTGATACTCTTCAAGGTGTAACTTGATTCCATCTGAGTTTTACCTACGAAGGTGGCACTGTTGCCATTGCCTAGAACCTAGTCATAGTTTCTGCTAGTGTTTCCCCAGGTAAGGTTTTCCCCTAAACCTCAACTGCATTTGAGTTGCCCACGTTTTAAAAACTCATTACTGACAGTTGTCCTGAGCACTGGACAATGCTCATACACCTCCATGCAACATAGACTTTAAAATACATTGTCTGTGCCCCAAAGATCTGAACTGCCGTGTTTCTGAGTTTCTGGATCCTGGAGGCAGACCTAATTCTTCCCCTTTCAACTCTAGAACAACATGCACCTTCTGGATTCTGAAAGGTTTGCTCTAATTCTTGAACCAATACTAACATTAGTATGCAGCTAATAGGACATCCCTACCAATCTAAATCTTAGCACTTCTCACATTCCAGAAAGGCCCTAATATCCACAGAATCTGGAAAACCTCTCTAAAATCACAGAAAACACATTTGTCTTGCTATCTTGGAAGAACCCCAAGGATTTTCTTACTGCTTTGAGACTCAGAAAAAAATTGTTTGTTCTTCCCAGTTTCAGAGCTGGAATTTGGGTGGTAGCTGGACAAGTCAGACTGGGAGAATCTAGAGAAACAAAATACTCTTGAGGGGGTGCTGATACCAGGCTCAGGCCCAACAGCAAGAGGGAGGAGTTCATCAAGGAAAGAAGACCTCAAATCACATTATAGCTGAGGCAGATGGGCAGGAGACCAACCTCAGGGAGCAGCAGAAATACATGGGAAGGCAGACAAGCAAACAGAGAAAAAAACATGCTAGCCAAGTCAGGAGAGAGGGTCGAAAAGAAGGTGCTGGCCCTCAGCAAGCGCAGACTTGAGGTGGGAGTTGAGTTGAGGACTCGCTGCCCAGGTAAGGCTGGTGTTGGCAATGCCGGACCAGGTCCAGGGGCCAATGGTACACTCAGTGAACAAGCACAGATCTCAGTGTGGAATATAGGACCCAAGTTCTTGAAGCTGAAACAAAAGTGGATGAGTTAGCAACCATCTAAACAATGACCATAGCAAAATAGAATCAACTACAGTGCACTGATAACAGTATTTGGCCATACCCATGTGTGCAAAAAGTCTTCAAAATGAAATATGTAACATTTCGTTACTGATCAGCAACACAAAAATTGTGGTATATGTACTATTCTTCCATAAAGCCAAATAAATTTTGTAGGTAAATGGACACAACTTGAGATCATGATGCTTAGTGAAGTAAGTCAAATGCAAAAGGTTAAATATCTCACAGTTACTCTAACATGAGAAACCCAGAACAATGCATACATTATACAGAACCAAATAGATGTGACAGTGGGTGTTAAGGGGAATGGGGGGGGGGTGGCGTACAGGAGGGCCAAAAATGGAAGAAGAAGGGATTGTAATGTTGACACAATATATTTGTGCACAAAATACTCAAGCTCAATGTAAATGTATATATTATATAGGCAAGAAAACAAAGCAATAGGATACTGCAGATCAAAAAGTTACAAAAGATCAATGACTCAAAGAGCTGGCTCTTGTTCTGTTTTTTGTTTGTTCATTTTGTTTGGGGGGGGGGGCGGGTTATTGCTTTGTTTTGTTTTGCTTTTTGAGACAGAGTATTGCTCTGTAGCCCAGGCTGGTCCTGTACTCACTATGAAGCTCAGGCTAACCCTGGACTCCTGACAATCCTCCTGCCTCAACTTCCCAAGTGCTGGGATTACTGGCATGTACCACCATGTCCAGCTTACATGGTGGTGGGGAATCAAACCTAGGGCCTTGCGCTTGCCAGGCAAGCCCTTTAGCCACCGTGCCATTCCTCCGGCCAGAGCTGGCTCTCTGAAAGAGGAAATCAAAAGAAGGAAATAAAAGCCATTATTGATTCAATTAGAAGAGAAAAAGTGAAATCACAATAGACACTGTTGAAATCCAGAGAATTACAAGAAACTGTTCCTGAAAACTTATTTTTCAATGAATTTGAGAACCTAGAAGAAATTGATAAATGCCTAGATTCGTGTAAGATACCAAACGGAACCAAGAAGACACAAAAACCACGAATATTTCAATAATCAAAGTTGAAATTGATGCAGTTATAAAGTCTCTACCAATAAATAAAAGCTCTGGACCTAATGCATTCATCACACAATTTCACCAGAACTTTAAGAAAGAGCTAGTGATAATGCTTCTCAAATTTGTCCATGAAATGGAAAGGGAGAGAACACTGCCAAACTTCCTGGAAGCTCATATTACCCTGATTCCAAAACCAGATGAAGACAAAAACAAACAAAGAAAACTATAGGCCGTTATCCTTAACAAGTATAGATGCAGGGGTTGGAGGAATAGCCTAGCGGTTATCGCACTCGTCCAGCAAGCACAAGGCTCTCAGTTCAACTCTCCAGCACTACATAAACCAAACTCAGGCCTAGAATCCCAGCACTCAGGAGGCTGAGGCAGGAGGATTGCTGTGACTTTAAGGCCAGTCTGGGCTAAATAGTGAGTTCAGGATCACCCTAGATTGCAGAGTAAGACCTGGATGCAGGAGGGGCTGAGACCTGGAAGGATATATAAGCTGTTTCTTGCCTTCCTTGGAGGACTGGTCTCGACTAGTCTCACTTGCCTTCCTGCTTGTGACGTCCAGGGAAGCTGCCTCCGCCTTGGCCTCTGCCATGTACTTCCACTGCTGCTGGCCACCCCTGAATGGACTGTGACCTTCTGCAACTGTGAACTAAAATAAACCTTTCCTCCCCTACATTTGTAGATGTCGGGTATTGAGTCATAGCAGTGGATAGGTAACTAAGACAAGTACCCACTCCAGGTGTGGGTAGCCCAACCATAGGCTACTAAGTAGAACCAAATAAAAATGAAGAAGGAAGACTGTTTCAGCTTTCATGCAGAGAGAGCTCCCGCCTTCACCAGCGGCACTAGGCATTGATTCCCTCCTGCCTTTGCGTCGCCATCCTCCATCAGAGTTGCTCCAGTCCTCAGGTCTTCACTGTGGCCTGGGACATTGTCCCGTGGCACAGACCTGCACCAACTGTCCTGCAGTCTTGGACTGGCATTCCCTGTCTCATGTCTGGGCAGCCCCCGAGCCCCAGACTTTGTATGTGCAGGCCGTCAGTTTGGATTCTTTTTTCAAACTCACATGCAGCCTGAGTAAATTCTTAACAAAAATTTTTATCAATTGTTTCTCCCAGAACCCCAACCAATACAGAACTCAAAAAATTGAAACCCCTAAAGTAAAAAATCTAATCAAAAGTAGTAATTGAAACAGACACCCTCAAAAGAAATAAAAACGGCCAATAAGTACATGAAAAAAATGTTCAGCACCTTTGGTTGTAAAAGAAATGTGAATTGAAGCAACACTGAGAACTCGTCTCACTCCAGTAAGAATGGATGCCATCAGGAACTCAAGAACAAGTGCTACGTGCAATAAATCCTTAGACAAGAGAAGGGCAGTAGCTTCATTTCATCCCACAGAAAAATTGCCCCTGGAACCTGGAAGCGAGAAATACCAATGTTGTCTGATGTGCCCAGCACTCAGGAGGCTGGCTTTACAGAGTGAGTTCAAGACCAGCCTGACTACAGAGTGAGACTCTGTCTCAAGAAGTAAAAAAAATAATAATAATAATGGAATTGTGAAATGTAAAATAGCCTGCTCCCGTTGGCTGTATTCCAGCTCAGTATCCAGTACTTGGCTCCCTCTAACTCTGTGGGGATTGACTGTCCTCTGATCTCTCTCACTGAGAGTTCTGGAAGCCAAAGCCAGATTCTGACTCAGAGACTTTGCTTAAGTTTTATTTTCCCAGGATACTTATATATGGTGATAGCAAAGTGCTTACCTTACACATCTCGCCTTGTGCTTGCTAATTAGTACTGATAAATGAAATATATATAGGTGGATGAAAATATATAAGGAAATAAAGGGCATGACTTCCTCAAGAATTAGAATAGTATTACCTTGGATCTCGAGTGTCCCCCAAAAGCTTCATGTACCTGTAGATGCTGCGTGGTGGTTGGCAGTGAGGCCTGCCTAGAAGGGGCAGATGCTTGAGGCTTGGCCTGGAGGGGCATGTGCTGGTTCTGCCCTTCCTCCCAGATGTCTCTGTTCTGTGATGTTGTGAGAATCTCCGCCTCCTGAGCTCCGGATCGGGCCTGGGCCTGCTCCAGCCTTGCCATGTGATTTCTCCATTTTTACGGCCACCCACCCATGAACTGACCGAGACCTTCTGAACTGTGAGCTAAAAGAAATCTTTCCTCCCTAGAGTTGTGCATGTCGGGTATTGAGTCACAGCGGTGAGAAAGTAGTTAAGACACCCTTGGGAGAAGAAAGGCTAGCACAGGGAAGGAGGCACACCATTAGGGTCTCGGGGGTTAGCAATATCCATGTGAAGGCACACCGATACTTCCATTTTTAAGTTATGCACGACTTTGTGTATTTATTTGTAAACGTTTTGGTTATTTTGAGTTAAGAAAAAAAGAGCACTCTCCAAGAGCAACATAGCAAACCGAAGATCACAGGAAGCTGCGTGTGGGCATCTCACAAGCTCTCGCCCCAAAACTTGAAGAGAGGAAGAAAGCCCTCTGAAATCTTTGAAGACCACAGGGAAAGCACAGGAGGAGCTGAGAGATTCCGGTGTGGGATCAGCAGAGTTGCCTGCCCATTCTGGGTCGTTGGATTGGTTTGTATGGGCTGTGTGACCGTGTATTAAAAATTTAACATTAGCTATGTTTTTAAATAATTGTTTAAACTGTCATTTTGCATTTAACTGACTATGTTGTATGGTCTGTGGTGGGCTGTATAAATTTAATAAAGTCTGTTAAGATTTTCTAGTTAGGCCTTAGTTAGTTTTGTAATAATTAAAGTTTATTTGGTGTAGATTTTCTTGTGTCCCCTGACAATTTGTATTTAGAAAAATTTTGAAACTTTAACCATTTTATTTTGTTTCCGTAAACTTTGCTTTTACAGCCACAGGATGCTGAGTCACTCAATACTAACCCTCACCCTATTTAATGGCAAAGTTGATAATAGCCAAGACTTGAAAACAGACACAAAGCCCCTCTTCCACGTGGAGCTACTAGGGACCATACCATGATTGATTCGTTTCAAATAGCCCACCAAAAATAACGGACACCCCCAAAATTCCAAATGACTGATGTTATTACTATAAATAATGTTTAATAATAATTGGTTTTCACTGTAATAACACTATACCTTTACCATTCCCTATAACTTCTCCTTCCAAATCCCTGTATCAACCTTCTCCCATCCTGACTCAACACCATTCTCTACTTTCTCACCTAAAAAACAGGTTTGGCCCAGCTCTCAACAAAAATCCTCATCTTACTTTTCCCAGTACTTGATAAATTCTTAAATTTTACATACAACATAAGTAATTGCCACGTGGCACTCAGTTAACATGACTAACACTACAATTCTTGGGGAACATTAAATCAAAGAATGACAGAAGAAGCCAAGAGTTTGGTTTATTCAGTTGGATTCTGAATTACAACCAGGAAAATAGTCTTTATCTGGTGCAAACATAATTAAACTTTTCTTGTAATGAATTCAAAGGAAGGTGTGGTCTTCTGGTAGGCAGAATCCTATCTATTCCTCTCTGGTGTCCATTCAAAAAACTAGGAAGGTCAACAAATCAACTTGAAAAGAAAACATTAGTATCTCATAAACCAACTGAGTAAATATTACACAGTACACATTGTTCAACTTTTCCCAAATATATGTATGTAGATGAAAAATCAGTAGCCTCTAGTATTTAAAAGGATTTCATGATTTCACACTAATAATCCAGCTAAAATGTATGAGAAATCAGAAATTACTTTTAAAGTAGGAAAAGAAAGGAAAAGAGCAAGATAGATAGATAGACAGACAGACAGATAGATAGACAGACAGACAGATAGATAGATTTATTTAGGGTAGGAGAAAGGGACAGAAGGTGAAAAGAAAAGGGAGAGGAAAGAAGGGAAGAGGGAGGAAGAAGAGAATATAAGAAAGAAGAAAAGGAAGAGGAAGAAAAAGAACAAGAAGAAGAAGAAAGGAGGAGGAGAAAAGGAGAAGTAGGAAGGAGGGAAGAGAAAAGAAAACTGAACACACACACACACACACATTGGGCAAATAACTTCCCTGTGTAATTTTCCACCTACAAATTGATCTTTTACCAAGTCTACATCTACAATCATGTCAGTGACCAATGAAATCAGAAATTAGCTTTGTAGCAAAGTCAGGATGGGGGAGTACTTACCATTGTTGGGGTGATGAAACACGCAGGACTCATTGCAGAAGTCTGGCTTTTGAGTCTAACAGTCAACCACGACTAGAGGCGTACAGAACACAGATCCACTAGCTGAGAGCCTATGCTGGCTCCCGGGGACAAGGGCAGGGATGTCCCTCAAGCATTTTCCCTCTGATTCTGGCCTGAAGCAAAGCAAAAAAGGGGACCTTCCATCACTCACGTCTGTGTTTCTCTTGCTAAACCTTCATCACCTGCATTATGTCCCAAGAATATTGTTATGGCTTAAGTTTTTAAAAAATGCCCTCCTCAAAGTGTCATGTGTCCAGAGGTGTAGGGCTTTTGGAAGATGACTGGACCAGGGGCTAGTAAACTCATAAGTGGTTTAATGCATTGATAAATTCATTACAAATGTGCTGCTAGGAGTTGCTGGGAGTGGGGCCTACTTGGAGAAGGTAGATTACAGGGTGTTGACCTGGAAGGATGTGTTCTTGTTCCCGGCCACTTCCTCTCACTCTGACTCTTCCTGTGCTCTCTGCCTCCTGGATGCCGTGGGTCAAAGCATCTTCCCTCCACCTTCCCCTTTCACAATGCCATGTCTGAAGTGGTCCAGAAGACTACAGACTGAAACTTCTGGAAAGAAAAAAAGAAGGAAAGAAAGAAAGGAAGGAAGGAAGGAAGGAAGGAAGGAAGGAAGAAAAAAAGAAACTGTATGATCCTTTAAGTTTTTTTTTTTTAATACTATGAAATTTACACTTTCAGGGGCAAGGGGCATAGCTCAGTGGTTAAAGTGCTTGCCTAGCATGCACAGTGCCCTGGGTTTGATTCTCCAGCACCACATAAAGACTAGCTGGGCATGGTGGTGTATGTCTGTGATCCAAGCACTCAGAAGGCTGAGTGAGGTAGGAGGTTTGCTATAAGTTGAGACCAGCTTGGGTGACAAAGTGAGTGAGTTCAAGACCAGGCTGGCCCATAGGGCAAGATCTTATCTCAAAAAAAAAAAAAAATCACACAATCTAAATCTAAAATATAGTTAGCATTTCTTTGATATAAGATACTGAATTTGCAGGCTAAGGGTACAGCTCAGTGGTTAGAGTACTTGTCTAGTAAGTGCAAGACCCTAGATTTAATCCCACAGCACTGCAAAACTGGGCATGGTGGCACAGGCCTATAATCCCAGTGAGGCTGAGGCAGTAGAACCGTCAGGAGTTTGAGAGCAGCCTGAGGAGCTACATAGCGCGCTCAGGACCAACATAAGGGAGACCCTGTCTCAAAAAAAAAAAAAAAAAAAAAAAAAAAAAAAAAAAAAAAAAAAAAAAAAAAAAAAAAAAAAAAAAAAAAAAAAAAAAAAAAAAAAAAAAAAAAAAAAAAAAAAAAAAAAAAAAAAAAAAAAAAAAAAAAAAAAAAAAAAGTTATACAGGTTGCTCAGAATTGAAAGCTTTGTGAGAAGAGAGAAAGACAGGAGAGAGAGTCACAGAGTTGAATGAAGAAATTTAAATGTGAGTCTGTAGAAAATGGAAATTCAAAGGAGGATTGTTGTGCCCAGATCGCAAGTCCCCAAGGAGAAGACCCCAGGAGCCGATTCCGACACAAGCACACGAGAGTCTTTATTGCAAGCTCGAACCTGGGCTCTCCCTCTCCAGCACAGTGGAGGCTAAGGAGGAGCCCCGAGTGCAATTTTCACTGGGGTTTTATAAACAAAAATTACAAGATTTTAACAGAAATCACGTAAGTTGTTTACCACAAAAACTGATTGGTTAACATTTAATGCAAGAAGAATTTGTGAATCTATGATTGGTCAAAGTGCTGCTCCGATTGTTAATATGTGCTCTGTGGAAAGTCTCTATCAGCTGAAGTTTGAGTAACGACTTGCATTGCTAAGAGACCGCACTCCTTGTGATGTTTTTACTCACAGGAGCAAGAAGGGGGATTTTTCACAGAACAGAAGAGAAATGGGGCACATGTTGTTTCTACATCAGGAAGTTTATGCATCTACAGACTTACAATCTGTCAGCCATGGCGACCTCTGGATACACAGAAATGTGTGGTTGTGCCTGGTACAGGTGCAGGGTTAGAGCCAAAAATTGATTTTTTCATGAGCTCAGGGAGAGGGGAGGCTTTGTTTATCTAACTTCAGGGAAAAAGAAACTCAGGCCTGCTAGTTAGAGAGGTTGAGTTTGAAGCCTGACACTGTCTACTTGGCCTGAGTCTCTTGATTTTTTGGTCTTTCAGGATTCAGAGCCAAGAATTATCATGATGAGAAAATCTGGGTTTTTAAGAATGTTTTCCCAGTTTCAAACCATAAGGTAGACCAGAATGAAGACAGGTGAAGCAAGGCCCAGCTCAGAGAGTGAATCTAGGGCCTAGTCACTAGAACAAGAGTTGCATTATTAGCAAAAAACTGGATCTAGGGAGTGGAGACTAGTTCTCCAGAAAGATGATGGATTGGGATTTGG
Source organism: Ctenodactylus gundi (assembly GCA_004027205.1). NCBI lineage: Eukaryota > Metazoa > Chordata > Mammalia > Rodentia > Ctenodactylidae > Ctenodactylus > Ctenodactylus gundi. Next base: position 30,947 of record PVKB01006916.1, on the reverse strand, counting down.
GCCTGTTGGAGTGGAGCTGCTCATGGAACCAGAATTTGGAATCCTAAGCACCAAAACTGAAGAGAATAAGAGGGAGAAGCAAACTTTCAAATTCTCTATTCAAAGTTTACAATAAATAGTATAACCAGCCAAATTCCCCAAAGGCACACTTAACATGCTTCCTCTAAGCCCTAACTCCTAAAGGTTCCACCCTGCACTCCCAATAGTGCCACAGGCTATTATCAAGCCTTTATTAAGATAGCTAATACTTAGGCATTAAGTTAGTTTTAGGCATTACATTAACTTTCTGTGCCTGATATAACAAATTACCACACATTTAATGGCTTAAAAAACACAAATATATTATTTTACAGTTCTGTTTATTACAAGTCCAATACAGACCTCTAAGATACCAACGGGACTGCACTCCTTCCTGGAAGTTCTAGGAAAGAATCACTTGTACTGCTTTTTGTTGCTTCTGGAAACCACTCACATTCCTTAGACAGTAACTCCCCTCCTCTGCTGTCAAGAGACTCTCATCTTTCTAACCACTCTTCCTTAAGTTAGGGGCTCTACTGACACTCCTCCGGAGACAGATGTCCCAGTTAAAGTACAGAAAGTGACTTTTCCATATCTCCCTCTTTTCATTCTTCCCCCCACAAAATACTGTCTTGTTTACTCAGACCACAAAGTCTAATGCTAACTTCTCATAGACATGGTCATAAATAATGTTTTATCAGCTAGCAAGACTTTTTTTTTTTTTTGAGGGAGAATCCCACTTTGTGGTGCAGGCCAGTTCTAAGATGACTATGTAGCCCAGGCTGGCCTTGAAACTCAAGGCAATCCTCCTGCCTCAGGCTCCCAAGTGCTGGGATTAAAGTCATGTGTCACCAAGGTCAGTTTATGTAGTGCTGGGGAACTAACCCAGCACCTTGAACTGCTAGACAAGCACTTTAACCGCTGAGCTATTTCTCCTCTCTCTAGTGAGGCATTTTTAACACACTCAAGTTGACACGTGAAATTACTCATCTTTGCAACATTGGCCTCACACTGAGGAGTGAATCATTACATAGGGAGGGCCCGAGACACATGGGGATGGCACTTGGATGTGGGACATTGCTTTACCAGAGAATAGGAACACTAGAAGCAGCTCTTTCTAGCTTTTAGATTTGCAAAAGCTAACTCTGAAAAGGTGACCTAAGATTAGAATAGGCACCCCAAGGTGATAAATGGAATAGAGATGACACAAAGACCAGGAGGAGTATTATAGATGTATGTGTTGTTCTCCAAGGGATTTGAATGGCTATATCTATGCAATTATATTCACACACACACACACAAGTGCACACACACATGATTATATACACAATACATAGATTCCTACACATATGCTAAGACACACAAACACATATACTAAAGCATGCATAAATACACAACCACAGCTACAGACACATGCACCCACACAAATGCATACACATACACACCTCTCACACAAACACCTGTGCACACAGGCACATACGGGCTCGCAAGTGGATTCTCTTGGTGGGTGGTCTAAGTTCACACCCCGGTAACTGCTTACAGAGATCCTTAACCCTGCAAAACAGCTAATGCCTGTAGGAAGGAAAAGCGACCATCCTTAAACAACCGTCTGTCGGCAGTGCTAGGCACAACGTAAGTGACCTCTACTTAAGTGTTTTTGTTCACGGGTAATCAGGTTTTCTTTTATTTTGTCACAAAAAACAACTGAGATAAACAATTGATAAGGAGGAAAGATGTATTTTGGTGCACAGTTTCAGAGGTTTCAATCCACGTCAGGTGGCTCCAGGCTTTTAGGCCTGTAGGGAGGCAGTGCTCCAGGGCAGGAGGCACGCAGAGGAGAAAGGCTGTCCATCTCACAGCAGTCTGGGAGCAAAAGAGAGAGACAGGAAGGAACAAAGATCCCCAAACCCTTCTTGAAGGCACACTCCCATTGGCTCAGTTTTCTTCCAATAAGCTCTAGCTCCTAAAGGTTCTGCCTTCCACTCCCAGTAGTGCCACAGGGCACTTATCAACCCTTCAAATACAGGGGCCCTTGGAGGACACACTCCAGCCACAGCACTGATTTATGCACTTTTTTGTGGTTCTGGCCATTGAATCCTATTGTGGTTTGAAATATTCCCCCAAAGTCTCCTATATTTGGACGCTGTGGATTGTCTGTGGAACCGTGTGCCATTGGGAGACTGGGGCCTTGTCTGGAGGCGATGGACTCCAGGCATGTAGATTGGATTACAAGCATGTAGTAGGGGCTTACCGCACCTTCCACACCTGGAAAGGAGAACACTGAGGCCGGACCTGGGGCAGAACATCGGGACAGGCCTGGAAGGATATATGGCTGCTTCCTGCCGTCCTTATGGGATTAGACTCAACTTGCCTTGCCTTGGCTTCCCACTGGCAATGTACTGATGGGCTGCCTCCACCTCTGCCTCTGCCATACACTTCCACTGTTGCCAGGTGCCCCTGAATGGACTGTGACCTTCTGAAACTGTGAGCCAAAATAACCTTTTTCTCCCCTAATTTGTGATGTCTGGTCTTGAATCATAGCAATGAAAAAGTAACCAAGGCATACACAGACTATCACAAATGCTAAACAAGCACCCTACCACTGAGCTATATCCCTAGTCTCTCTGTATGTATGTATGTACGTATGTATGTGTGTAGGTATGTGTGTGTGTATCTTTTGAGACAAATTCTCATTAAATGTCAAATTTTGATCCTCCTGCCTCTCCCAACTTTACTTACCTACTTTTGAAGATCTCCTCATCCTCTGAGACGGCTAGACCCCACATCAGAGTCTTGTTGTACAGGAGGACTATTCTATTTCCCCCATTTTATTGATATGTATTAGTGCAAAACATAAAGTTTACATTGATCCTGAGTGTTTTGTGCACACACGTATCATGGCAAAGCTACAAATTCTTCCCTTCTCTCTTTTCGACCCCCCTGCCCTAGGAGGACTATTCTATGGGTTTAAAGAAAAGAGGAAATATTTACTGTGGTTATAAGAGCTTCAAAAGAGAAATTCAAGCTTTTAAAAATATATATGGATATCTACAGGGAGAAGTTACCCTGATAGTTATGAGACTGGAAAGATTAACAGAAAACCATTCTTAGTAAACAGCTCAGTGATTCTGTGTGTGATAAAGAGTGGGACAGACTCAAGGGAAGATGCACAGTGGGAAGTATTGTGTGACTTTGTTTAAAAAAAAAAAAAACCCATAACTTTGACCAGAAAGACACCTAGCCTTTGTCTTTGGTCTCTGGGATGTAATCTCAAATTCTTGGAATGTCATACATAATAGAAGTGTTTTGGCTTCCCTAGTAGCCTAGAGCCACCTTGGTAGGCTAACAATGTGACTTGTGTGTGTGTGTTGTGGGAGGAGTATCAGCTCAGCCTGGGAGGGACTGAAGAGTGAGATCAGCTACAGAGGCAGGGAATCAATTCTATGTGAGGGGGTGCCAATAAAATCTTTGGGCACTGGGGTTCAGGTTTAGTTTTCTCAGTTGGCCATATTTCATCCTATCTATCTATCTATCTACCTGCCTACCTATCATCTTCTATCTCTTCTATTGGTTCTGCTGTTCTGGAGAACCCTGGCCAGTACAGTTGCCCTTCTTAAAAATACGACACACTTAGCCAATGATAATTTTAGGATCTTAACCTGTGGGATTGTTTCAGAGCCCAGTTTACTATCTACATCTTTCTTTTTGACCTCAGTATCATTCTATTATATTCTTTTATTATTTCCAGGCATATTTATTAAATTTCTACCATGGATAAGGCTATAATAAGGAATACTGACACAAAAGGTCTCCTTAAGTTGCCCACATGCTGATGGCACAGGCTACGTCTTAGTGACTTTCTCATTGCTGGGACAGAATATCCAACATCCACAACTTTAGGGAGGAAAGATTTATTTTAGCTCAGCTTTAGAAAGTCACAGCCTGTTCACTTCTGGGTGGCTGGAAATGGTGGGATCACATGGTGTGTCCAGAGCTGGAGCCAGAGCCATAGCGGGTGCACCAGAGACAGACATTCTCACAGCATGGATGAAAACAGCCAAGTCTCAGCACCAGGTCAAGTCCAGGTCAAGTCCCAAGCACCCGCCCCTTCCATCCAGGTCCCACCTCCCTACGGTCACAGTATCCATGTGTACACGAAATTTTTAGGAAATGCTTTGGATTTGAAGCACAACAGTCTGGGTTTCTTCCTCCTCTCTATTCTCAATCTCCAAAGGCCTCTCCGCTTCGCCTCTGTTCTCAGCACCTAGGAACTCCAGTTTGCTGTTGGAATTGCTTTACTCAATCACTTAAAGTTGCGGGAACATTTCCTGACACTGAAACGTGGGCCAGTGCTTTCTTTCTCCTGGCTCACTCCATTATTTACAAACCTGAGCAATTACCTCAGGTGCTCGCCCAAAACTACCTATCCTGCTTTTCAGTAGCCTGTGGTCCAGTGTGGGACCCTGGCCTCATGCTTCTGGGTAAGGCTGAACCAGCACACAGCCAATGGCATTTGGTATTATTGCTGAGGTAGTTTCTTTGAAAGGATTTTAGGCATCTAAGAGACCTGCTATTCAAATGAAAGAAATTATTGAACTTCAAAACCTCAAATGCCTTTATGTAAACTACTGTGTTATATTAATAAACTTCTTCGACTTAGAGATTTATACTTATAGTAGATAGCTACTTCAAGCTCTACAGAAATGTGCCATCTTAATTCTATTCTCCTCTCTCTCTCTCTCTCTCTCTCTCTCTCTCTCTCTCTCTATATATATATATATATATATATATATATATATATATATATATATCACTTTCAGTGGTATTGGAAATTGAACCTAGGATCTTAACTCTGATCCACATCCTCAGCTCTTTTTATTGTTTAATTGAGACAGGGTCTCACTAAATCACTAAGCTGCCCAGGTTGGGCTTGGACTGGTTCCAACTTGTGATCCTCCTGCCTCAATCTCCCAGAGTACTAGGATTAAGATTACAAGCATGTTTCACTAGCCTGACTTTTAATCCTATTCTCTTGGCTCAATAATGTACAATTGACCCCTACACCCAAGAGCTCCACATCTACAAATTCAACCAATCACAAATTGAAATGTTCAGAGAAGAAATGCTTCTGTAGCTGAATACGCACAGACTGGTCTTATTCCTTAAACAATACAGTAGAGCAGTTATCTGTTTAACAGTTACATTGCACAAGTTACTGTAAGTAATTTAGAAGTGACTAAAAATATGAAAGAGGATTGCGTAGGCTTCTTGTAAATATTATATTTTATTAAGAGACTTGAGAACCTGCAGGTTTGGCTGTCACTGTGGATATAAAGGACAAAACTGTATTTATCATGGGGACAACCCTAACAATGGTCAAACACATCAGCCTTTTTCACAGAAAATCTGGGCACTATCAGAATGTTTGTTTACTTTCTTTTTCTTTCTTTCTTCCTTCCTTCCTTCCTTCCTTCCTTCCTTCCTTCCTCCCTTCCTTCCCTTTCTTCTTTATTTCTTTCATTCTGGAACACAGGCCTTTGCACTGTGCCACACTCCCAGTCCATTTTTGGTTTTCATTTTGGGACGGGGTCTTACAAAGTTGCTGAGTTGCCCAGGCTGGGCTTGAGTTTTTAATCCTTCTGCCTCAGCCTCCCAGAGTGCTGGGTTTACAGGCCCTGAACCACCAGGCCTGTTCCATTACCATGAGTTATTTCTAAGTTCCTTTCTTTTTTCACTTATTTCTTGAAACTCCTGATTCAAAGCTTCTAGTCCCAGCTCCAAACCTGCACTTTGAATCACAATTTGATCACACTGCAATTTGATCACACTGCTTTGACTGTTAGCACACTTAGATGCCTTTGACAGTCTCCCTTCTGCTCAATCTGCTTTTGGGTAATTAGTTTTCCCAATAGCGAAAACTTAGATGAAGAAAAGTCAGAGGTATCAATGCGAAGAACAATGTTCCCCCAAACTGTCTCACCCACCTGACCTTGCATCTTCTCCAAGTACTCCGGGGTGCGCATCTTCCAGAGACAAAGGATTCGTTCTGTATAACACAACATGACTGTTACAACCACAGAGTTAACGTTGATATATATCTCCCATGTCACTAGCTTTTGTCAACTTTAAAGTAAAAGGATTCCGTTTTGGAATTAGTTGTCATGATTAGTTTCTTCATTCTGGAGGATTCTTTCAGTCAGTCCTTGAATTTTTTGACTCTGACACTTGAATATGACAGATCAGTTGTTTTTTGGATTCTACCTCAGTGTTTGCCGCCTCAGAAGAGTTGAGTGAGCAGAAGAGAAGTCCCACAGCACTCTTCCCGTCACACTCCATCAGGATAGCTCTTGATTCGACTTTTCATGTTACTGCTGACATTCGCTTTGGTCACCAAATAAGGTGGAGAGTACTGTCTTTCTCCATGATAAAGTATTTGTTTTCTGTTTTGCATACTGGGTTTTTCGTTGTTGTTGTATTTTGTTTTGTTTGAGACAGGACCTTTCTCTGTATCCCAGGCTGATCCTGAACTCACAATGTAATCCATGCTGGCCTCAAACTCACAGCAATCCTTCTGCCTCAGCCTCTCATGTGCTGGGATTACAGGCACGCACCACCAGAGCCAGTTTATGTGATGCTGGGGAATTAAGCCTCAGGCCTTGCACTTGCCAGGCAAGCACTTTAACTGCTGTGTTATTCCTCCAGCCCTGTGAAGCTGTTTTGTATTGAACCCAGGAAGTTAGGCATGCAAGACAAGTACTGTGTCACTCATTTCCATAATCAGTCCTGAAGTTATTTTTGTCCTTTTGTACTAATAAGTATTGTTTATGGCGTTACATAAAAGCCACATGAGTATGTCATTTCAAGCCAAAGATTTAATTCACTCATAGCTTTGTGATCTTATGGTTCTTATTTTCTTGAACGATTTGTAACCCATTACTGTTCTTGTGATGATGCTCACATGGGCCCGTGAGAGGGCCTCAAGCTCTTCATTATCGCTCAGAATCTTCTTGCATTCTGATAAAACAAGATGCTTTATGTTCATCTTTTACTTTCTCTGTCTGAGGCTGGTGGTCACACACTGCAGCAAAGGTCTCTGGTATTTAGATCTGAGCTCGGTGAGGTGCTGCTTCTCCTAAGCACAACCATTTCTAGGGCAAGGGAACACATATTTACGTTCATATGTATACATGTTTGTGGGTACCTGTTTTCATCTCTCATTTAAATTTACTTCTAAAATTACCTACGTGTTGCAATTCATGAGTTCATATGGAACTACCAACTTCCAGAAAACCACTTCCCCCAGTGTGAAACTCGACTCTTATGAACTTACTATTTTTGCTTATTTTATCAACTTTGCCGTACACAAACAGCTCCTCAGTCTTGCCAGTGTGACCTCTCAGTGCTTGGATGCCTCCCTCATCCCACCAGCACCTGTGACCTCACCTAGCTGCCCCCACACGGGAGTCCTCCTCCCTCCTACCACCATCCCAGTAGACCTGAAGGCTAGAGGAGGAGCCAACGAGAATCATTCCTCAGCTTTACACGGACTGCAGTTGCTCTGCTATGTTTTAGGCTGGCTTGGCGCTTGTTATCCATGATCTTTTTCTTTGTTTGGTTTTCTCCTTTTGAAAGAGAAATATCTATCCTCTACCTGGTCCACCATTATATTAGGAAGCAGATAACGTAACCATCTGGTTTTAGGGGTTCACAATGGCAAAGGAACTTTGCTTCAGGATGACATACACTTTGAGTCAAACCATATTGGATGTAGATGAGATTTAGGTAACGTTTTGGACTTCTGAGTTGAAGGTAAACAGGAAGAAGACTTTGGGGGCTGTGGGGCTAGAGTAAGTGTATTTTGCGTATGTGAAGAACGGGAATTTAGGCAGCCAGGAGCAGTGTTTGGACTGAAATGCATCCTCACAAAAAGTCGTCATCTCCAAATACTTTTAGAATGTGGCTGTATTGGAAAATATGGTCTTAGAAAAACTAGTGGAGTTAAAATGAGGTCGTTGGTGTATAGGCTAAGCCCATATGATCGATGTTCTCAAGCAAAGAGGAAATTAAGACACAGACACGTGTAGAGGAACACCCAAGGAGAAGACACTCATCTAGAAGCCAAGGCTGGAGGCCTCTGAAGAAACCAACTCAGCTGGCAGCTTGATCTCACCCTTGTAGCCTCTGGAATTACAAGAAAATTAATTTACGCTATTTCAGCTAACCAGTCTGTTCTGCTTTCTGTGACAGCCCTAGCAAACCGACACACGAAGCCCAAGTCTAAAAGATGTTCTTCTGTGGGAATTTTGAAAAGTTGATCTTAGTTTTTAGTAACTACTATAAGGTTGACAGTGACATGCCGTGTTTGTATGTGCCTACTGCAATTGTTTGGAATCAAACTTTCTGCCAGGATACAACTGACGATTCATTAGCGTATTGCCTACGGGCTCCAAAGGAACAGTACAAGCTTAGCGTCAGCTAAGGGCACTTTGGAAGCCAGTGACTCCTAGCAGCACTCTTCCTTATGAGCTAACAAAAAGATCACATAAAAAGCATAAGGAATGTATCAGAAGTTGGCGATGACAGTGACACATGAAGGAAAACACACAGTACAGCAAAATATTAATAAATAGAATCAAAACTACATAAAATGCTGGATTATTTATAGCTAAACATAAATACAATGTGCTATATAACATGCATTATATATACACATGCACATGTATATGCATACCTATATATATATATATATATATATGCATTATAACTGAGTAGCATTTCCCTTATGAAAATACAGTTGGCCCAGAACTCAAGTCAATTAAATTCACCATATGAATAAGGAAAAATATGCCTCTTAAGAGAGGCAGAGAAAACACTGGATAAATTTCCATGTGTTTGTTAGTAGGAAAGAGCATCCAGGCTAGGAGTGTAGCTCAGAGGTTAAAACACTTGCATAGGAAGGGGAAGGCCCTTTGTTCAATTCCCCAGCAACACATAAGCTTGTGTGGTGGTGCACACCTGTAATCCCAGCATGTGGGAGGCTGAGGTGGGAGGATTGTTGTGTGTTCAAGGCCAGCCTGGCTATATAGTGAGTCCAGGACCAGCCTGGACTGCAGAGTGAGCCCATGTTAAAAAAAAAGAACTCCCTCAATATGATAAAGAGAATCAATGACAGGACAAAGGTAATAGGTGGAATTCCTACAGTTAACATCATTCTTAATGGTGAAAGGCTCTTTTCCCCCCTAAGATTGACAATAAAGTAAGGACACATTCTCATCACTTCTATTCTACCCTCTGCTGGTCCTAGGTGGTATATAATAAAGCAGTGCCCGGGCCCCCCAGGCAGAACAACTGGGACCTGGAGGAGAGGGTGCACGAATGAGGGGAACAGGAGAGACACAAAGGACAGGGTACACGAGTGGGGCAATGTGGATGAAAAGAGAAGAAGAAAGAGAGATAGTAAGAAAGGAAGGAACATGGACTCTTGCAGGGGCAAAAGACAATTTATTCAGTACGAGCTTCCTTTTATAGTCCAGTTGTTTACCAGAAAACATTCAGGCTTAACAATATTTACATATTTATGAAGGCTTAACAATGTTTTACATAAGGCTTAACAATGTTTTACATAAGGAGGCTTAACATACTTAAGACAGCTTTTAAGTCAGGGTCTTGCTCTATAGCCCAGGCTGGACTTGGACTCATGACAATCCTCCCTGCCTTAATCCCTGAGTGCTGGGATTATAGGCGTGTGCCAACACACCCAGCCTCCCGAGTGTTGGGATTATAGGTGTGTATTACTACACCCAAAAAGCTTATGTGGTGCTGGGGAATCGAACTCGGGCACTTAATACTTAAGATCTTTTTAAAGAAAGAACTTGGCCCCAGGCGGTCAGTAATGTTAAGCTCCAAGGTCTCCGACAAAATAGAAATAAGAGACAGGCACAGAATGGAAGAAGTAAATCTGTCTCCTCTGCAAATGACCATGATTGTGTACAGAGACGAATCTAAAGGACTGACAGAAGCAACAAGCATCAGTGAGTGAATTTACCAAGGTCATGACTTAAGAGTTAATATTAAAAAATCAGTTCTATTCCTAATTGTTAGCAAACATAAAAATTTTAAATGTTATTGAATTAGCATGGAAACAATGCATAATATACTTACAAAATAAATATAACAAACAATAACCATAAACCTATAAAATGATTAACTGGACTCCAAAAAAATTAAAAATTTATACTAATCAGAGATATCACCTAAATAATGAGAAAGCAGACCAAGAAAGAACTATTCAGTGTCATGAAAAAGTTGGATATGGAATGTACTGGAACTTCTACATATGAAATCTACTTTTGTGACATAGGCAAGTTCATTTAATGTAGAGAATCATTTATTTGGTCTTTGATATGAGTTTAGTCTAAGAAATCTCACTGATGCAATGATAATCTGAGCATCCTTTGTATAGCAGCACAATAGCTAAATCTTGGAAGAAGCCAATATGCCCAAGTACAGATGACTGGAAAAAGAAGATGTGTCATTTATACACAATGAAGTATCACTCTGCCATTAAGAATGACACATTTGAGACATTTTTAGGGAAATGCATACACCTTGAGACCATTATGCTCAGTGAAATGAATCATGCCCAGAAAGTTAAATATGATATAGTTCCTCTAATATGAGAAACCAAATCATAAAAAATGTAAGAGACATGGGAGAAAATAATAAAAACCTTGCAGAGAGGAAAAGGTAGGGTGAGGGTGGGAAGGAAAAAGAGATGTGATATTTTAAAAAAAGAACCACATGGGGGTGATAGTGGGAGTCAGGTGGGAAGGGGAAGTTGTGGGAGGGTCAAAAATGGGGAGGAAAGGGATAGTAATTTTGATGTGATATGTGTGTATACAGGATATTCAAGTTCATACTGGAGAACAAAATAGGTAAACCCTAGAAGACATAGGGACAAGAAAGGATTTTCTGAACAGATCACCAACTGCACAAGAAATCTCTGCAAGAATCAACAAACACTAAACCACAAAGCTTTTTCACAGCAAAAGTAGCAATCAACAAGGTGAAGAGAAAACCCACAGAATGGGAAAATATATTCACCAGTAACACTTCGGATAAAGGATTACTATCTACAATATGCAAAGAACTCAAAAGGATAAAACTCCCTAAAATAAACAGTCCCATCAAGAAGTGGGCAGCTGAAATGAAAAGATACTTCTCAAAAGAAGAATTAAAAATGGTCAACAAGCATATGAAAAAATGTTCTTCACCACTGGCCATCAGGCAAATGCAAATAAAAACAATGTTTAGGTTTTACCTCACTCCAGTAAGAATGGCCTACATCAAGAACTCAAAAAACATTTGTTGGCAAGAGTGTGGAAAAAGAAAAAGGAACTCTATCCCACTGTTGGTGAAAATGCAATATGGTACAACCATAATGAAAGCAGTCTGAAGATTCCTTAGCAAGCTGAGAAAAGAAATTCCATTTGTTCCAGCTACTGCTTTACTGGGAATGTTCCCAAAAGAAATAAAGTCAAGATACCAAAAGACACCTGCATATCCACATTTATAGCAGCACAATTGATAATTGCCAAATCCTGGAAACAACCTACCTGCCCATCCATAGAGGAATGTTAAAGAAGATGTGGTACCTATACACAATGGAATACTATGCAGCCATAAAAAGACAGATATGAAGCTTTTGAATGAAAATGGGGCCACCTTGAGTCAATAATGCTCAGTGAGATGGACCAAGCACAAAAGACAGACTTTAGACAGTGTCCCTCTTATGAAATACACAAAATAATGTCATTAAAAGGCCCCAACATGAATGATAGGGTAGAAATAGAGACAATGTTCAGCTAGGAAAGGGGTGAACCTCTGAAAAAGGGGTAGGCATGGACGCTCACTGATTCTCCAACCCCGTGTCTACAGTGTGTTATAGGATCTGGAATTCATGTATTTACAAAATAAAAAAATACCGAAGTTCAATGTAAACATTATGTATCACATATTATATATATATATATGTATATCTTAATAAAATATGAATAAAGAACTTCTACATGTGAACACACTATGAGAAGCTGTGTGATTAATAATTGGCAAGACCATATATTTTCCAGTCATATAAACATTAAGAACATGAAAACTAACTAATGGTCATATAAATTAAAAGTGTGTGTGTCGCGGAGGGGTGTTGGCTACACAGGGGAACCAGAAACTTCCCAGAGTGACACAAAACGTTCTCCAGCCTGACTGAGGTGTTAAGCAAGTGTGAACATTTGTCAGAATTGATAGTTCTACACACTTAAAATTTATATATTTCATTATAAATAGGTAATACAGTAGTAAAAATGAGCACGAAGGGAACACATTAACATTTGGAAATAGATGGCTGTTACTCAGTGAATGGGACATCCATGAATATTAATTTCTATTTTGTTATTAAAAATATAATTCTCTGCTGAACATTGTACCTTTTCGATTTTCCAAGTCCGGGGCCAATGCTGCACCTTGCAGGCAGGCCAGGGATGGTGGGGCAGGCTTGTAGGCCCAGCACTCTGCGAGGCTAAGCAGGAGGATCACAAGTTTGAGCCAAGCCTGGGCAATTTAGCAACTTAATCTCAAAATAAAAACAAAACCATACAGTGTGAAGACCTTGGGTTCAACCCTAGGTACCGGGAAAAATAATAATAATAAGATTAGCAGGCATTTGCTGAGCATACACTGACTTGGACAACTCAGAGAGGAAGTATGAAAGCATGCCAGGTAGCAGGTGGAAATTGTCCTAGAATTAAAATCTGGTGAAACATAACCCACAAGATCAATCATTAAATGTATAGAAAAGACCAAGAGTGTTGTGGTACTTGGATTTTAATAATTCTAGCTGTGTCATTCTCCCAGCCCACTTTTTTTTTTTTTCCCAGTGTCAGAAGCATCGTAGCTGACATATAGACACTAAGTGTGTGTACACTAGACACAAGCATTAGACACGGACAGGACATGCACGTAAGATATGTGTGTATTAGAGATGGGACAAGAATGTACCAGAAATGTGTGTGTCAAATACATAAGCCTTATAAGTTAGACCTGGGAAGTATATAAATGGACAATAGAGAATGAGGTGATGGAAGGTGAAAAAACCTATAAAAACCCAGTGTTTCTCCAAGACCATGGGCAGCTGTCGCCCAAGGGAGAAGACTGCCTCTTGACGTCGGCCGTGATCTTCCGGGCGCCGGACCCCCCGGAGGAGAGAGGCGTTCCGGACGCCCCTCGTCGGGAAGGAAGGAGCCCCCCGGTGCAGCCCAGGGGACCGGCGAGGCCCAGTCGCCAGACGACCCTGCGCTACCCCGCGGGCCAAGGCGAGTACCGGGCTGTCGGCGCCGTCTGGTGGTTAAGCTTGCACCAAAAATCCAATTAACGTTGGTGTTGACGATCAAGATCGCTGTGTGAAATCACACAGCCTCTCTCGGTTATCCTTCGCCACTCGCGACACACAAATATTAAATATTTAGTAACTGGTAGATATTATTTTTAGATGACTATAACTAACAATGGCAAATACTATTATCCAGTGATTCTGGTTCAAGATGAGCACGGATGCATTCGTTCTCTTTTTTCCTTCTGGCTTTGTTTTAGCGTTCACTGGAAGCGGGCTCAGGCTAGGGGAGTTGAGCAGAGAAGGTCCCTCTGGTTAGGGACACCTTGGTTTTCTCCAGGACAGGCACTTACAGAGCTCGTTTGGTTCCACTTTAGTCCAATAATTGTCCCCAGTCCGCGGCGCCTGGGCTCTAAGGGTTTTTCTTCCTGTTTCCGGGAAACCCCTGCTGCTTCCGGTAGGCGGCGGCCTGCGAGCTACCGGCTCTCGCCGCGTGGGGCGCTCTCGTGCTGCTCTCCAAACGGAACCATTGGGCAGAGCCACCGATTCCCGGAGGGCCCGCCAAGGGCGCGCACGGCCTCCCGGCTTCCGGGCAGGCTCGCGCTGCCGGCGGGGAGGAGCGTCCTGCTGGGCCTCCGCGCTGGACGCCGTCTCCGCCGGGCGCCGGGGACCGTGGTCCCGATGGAGACGCAGCTGCAGAGCATCTTCGAGGAGGTGGTGGTGAGTGCGTGCTGCGGCGGGCGCGCGCGCGGCGGCCCCGTGCCCTGGCGTTGACGCCAGCGGGCGCCGCGGTCCGGGCGGCGGCGGGGCGGCCTGTCCTCGCGCCTCTGGGTTCTGATCGTGTGCATGTTCGCTCCTTACAGAAAACGGAAGTTATAGAGGAAGCTTTCCCTGGGTGAGTACATGCGTGACAGATGGTTGTATTTGTTTGCTTGTTTGTGTTTATTTTGAGGCAGGCTTTCGCTCCGTAGCCCCGGCTGGCCCCGAATGCACTGCGGGGCCCAGGCTGGGCTTGGACTCAGAGCAGTGCGCCTGCCTCAGCCTCCCGAGTGCTGGGGCTGCAGGCCTGTGCTGCTGCACCCAGCTTTATGTGGTGCTGGGGAATCGACTTCAGGCCATGGCTCCAGCCCTGACTGTTGTGTGTTAGGACACTGTATCTTTGGAAGGTGTTACGCTCATCCCGGAGGGCCACAGCCTTCTGCTTAGGGTTAGTTACCTTTGATTTTAAATTTTTCGTATATTTTTGAGACAGGATCTCGCTCTGAAAGGCCTTGCCGGGCCTGAACTCACGTTATGGAGTAGGCTGGCCTCCAGCCCACAGCAGTCTTCCTGCCTGGGCCTGCCTACTAGTTGGATTATAACGCATGTGTTACCACGCCAGCTAAGTTCTCTTCCTGCTGCTGGGGGATCAAGTAGTTCCTTGGACACGTTCCTCAAGTGCTCTGCCAGCTTACTCCCCCAGCCCTAAATATCTTTTTAAAAACCACTAGCAAATAATGTGTGATTTTTGGTTTATAGCATGTTTATGGATACCCCAGAAGATGAAAAAACAAAACTAATTAGCTGTTTGGGAGCCTTCAGACAGTTTTGGAGTAGTCTTCCTCAGGTGAGCTCTGCACTTTATTACAATCAGCTGGTAACCCTCTTTTTATATTTATTTTGATGTTAAGACTTTTCAGGAAAGGGCTAAATAAAACTGCCATAATTTTTATTCTGGTTTCATGTACTTAATTTGTATTTTTAAGTGGAGAACCCATGTGAAATTTCAAGTTAATAACATTGTGAGATGTTTTGAAATTCTCTGGTATTAGTTCATATAAAATCATTTTTATTCAATGTTGATTATCATCTGATATCATTTTGATACCATTTTTATCCTGTGTATTTGATACATTTGAAAATGACTCTTAAACTTTTCTTATAGAAGATAAAAAAAATTTAACAGCATTGAATGAAAGATAAAGATACTACAGTCAAGATGCAAAGATCCTGTAAGGATTCTATAAAAAGGATACTAAGTTGTTATAATAAAAATGTAGAAAGGAGCAGTAAATTTAGTAACAAAGAATGGTTATTAGAAAACATGTGCTTGGAGAAGACAAAATATGCCATCCCTAAAGAGTCTGTGTTCCTTCCGTTAGTGTGTTATTGGCTCACAGAATATTGCACATAGGGTAAAGAAACCTGCTTGCTTGTGAGCCATTGCTGGTGAGATATTCATTCAGACTGGGTCATAGAGGCAGTGCATTCGTACTCAAAAAGTTTGCTGTAATTATTTTAGGTAGGTATCACATTTATGTGGTTCAAAATATAAAAGTTTGGAACCTAATGACTAATCTCCCGTTTATTTATCTCAATCACCTCTTCTTTTTCCTCCCTATAGACCTCACTAGTAAATTTTGTGGGTAATTATGTGTCAGTCCAGTAAGAGTACTTTTTTCCCTCTTTTTAAAAAATAGAATGATAGTCTATTGTTTGACTAGACCTTTCCTAATTTAATCAGCCCCTGCTGACTTTTAGGTTTCTTCTTTCCTATTTTAAACAAAGCTTTATGAATAATACTGGGTGTGAGCTATAGCATAAATCCCTCAAAGACTGTGTACTTATAATTTTTATGGAAATTTTCCAATAATTTTCTATAGGATTATATTAGTTTACACTCCTACCAGCAATATAGGAGAATATCTGTTTCTTATCACCTTAAAATATTAATAAGTTTATGATCCTTGTCATCAAATACATGAAAGTTTTGTCTTGGTATAGTTGTATTTTTCATTTTTCTCAGTGATGTTGAATATTAGCTAAACATTTTAATTTTTTAATAATTCATTAAACATTTTATGAATTAAACTGTGGCTCTTGTCTTTAAGAACTTTATATTCTCATGGGGAGCCGAAAACAAGATTAATACTTTCATGCAGTACTGGGGACTAGACCCAGGGCCTTGTGTATGGTAGGCAAGCATCTACTCCATAACTACATCCCCATCCCTTTTTGTTTTATTTTGAAACAGGATCTCACTAAGTTGCTTAGGCAGGCATTGAACTTGTGGTTCTCCTGCCTCAGCCTACCATATAGCTAAGATTATAGATGAGACCCACAGTGCTGAGCTAAAAATGGATGTTTCTAAACCATAGTTATGTATAGAATAACAGAATTATATGTTAGAAACAGTATAAGTTCAGAAGAGCTGATCTGTAGACTTCTCTTGGATATAGGCTTTTGGAGAAATAGAAGACAAAATTGGAAATATGGAAGATGTATGAACACAACTTCCTGGTATTAGATTTAAAGTTTGGCAAGTCTATAAATCTGATATATTCTGACCTCACGATGGGCTTTTGTTTGGGCATAGATTTACATTAAGTATTTGTGAAGCTAATTAGCTAACATAATAGATTTTTTTTTCACCCAATGAAAAGGATTATTTATATCACAGTAAGGACAATATCTACAGCACTGTTTTAGTTACTTTCTTGTTGCTGGGACACATTACCCAAACTCTGCCCCCTAAGGGAAGAAAGATTTATGTTAGCTCAAAGTTTCGGAAGGTCTCAGGTCATTCTTGGGCAGCTGGCAATGGCAGGAAGGTCTGGCAGAGAATAGCTGTTCACAGCATTGCAAGAGGATGACCAGGGGCCTCCAGAAGAAGCTGGGGTAGGCGTTCCTGTGTTTTCAGGCCACGCGCTTGTAATGTAATCTACCACATGTCTGTCCTCCACCATACATCTGTAATCCAGCCCCCCTGACCAGGTCACATCTCTTAACAGTAATTGGAATCCTTTGGTTCCACGACATCCAAATATGTGAAGCTTTTAGTGGACATTCCAGATCCAAACCACAACAGGCATTTCATGTAATCTGTGCTAGTTTTCTCTCTACTCTGAATTTGTTGATAAAATCTTAACTACTTTTGGAAGTGCTTGTGTTAAAAATGGTGAGGTAGTTAATTGCAAGGTTTTAAGCTTAATATAAGAAATACTGATTCTGACTTTTTAAATCTTTTTTTCTAGAAATTATTTTCACCCACTGTTGTTCATAGTGAAATATTTTATAGTCTTATTATACTGCTATTTGTTAGTTATTAAAATGTAGTTTTAGACCTAAAGTAAAATAATTTTCTGATTTTCTAGGAATCTCATGAACAATGCATCCAGTGGATTGTTAAATTTATTCATGGCCAACATAGTCCTAAAAGAATTTCGTTTCTTTATGACTGCTTAGCAATGGCAGTTGAAACTGGTCTTCTTCCACCTAGGTATGTTTAACAGACATTTTATGTAATCTGTGTTAGTTTTCTCTTTACTGATGGTGGGTATGGGCAAAGATTATTTTAAAATACATTTTTGGAAATTTGTTGAGATACTTATGCAAAGATTAAAGAATGAAGAAAAAAGTCTCATTGAGTGATGGGGCCTAGAGGCAACATTTATTCATGGTCTCTTATATCATTACAGCCCTGTGTGGCTAGTGCTAGAGTTGTGATTCATCTGGGATCTTCGCTGCAGTTGCTTGCCAGTGCTGTCACATACCCTCAGCATGGTCTTCCTCCCAGTTTGGTAGAGTCCAGGAGGAGGCTTGCAAAAGGGATCTAGACATGCAGTTACTCTGTCTCCTTCTTTTGATAGACCTAGGCCTGCCTACATCTAAGGAGAGAGAACATAGACCCTGTCTCCATCTGAAAGTTTCAGTGTCACATTTGAGAAGAGCATGTGGGATTGAAAATCTTATTGGAGCCACTTTGGAAAAATAGAATCTGCCACCAGTTGATGGATGAAAGCCTTTTTGTTTATTTTGTTCTGAAGATTGAACCCAGGGCTTATGCACTGAGCTACGTCCCCAGCTTATTTTTTATTTTATATCTTGAGAAAGGCTCTTGCTAAGTTGTCCAGGCTGGGCTTGAATATGTGTAATCTCCCTTCCCCCCAGAGCTCTGGGGTTGTTGGCCGGCACTGCCAGACCCAGCTTCAGTAGTTATACATTTAATCTGAGGTTTTTTTATTAGATTTCTTGCTAGTAAAAATGATTTTTTAGTAAAAATATATAATGAATGTCATTTAGTTCTGTTTGGTGTTCAATCTTTCATAGAAGTTAAATATGTAAAATGTAATGTCTAAAAGTATGCTGAGGTGATACTATGTTTTTATAAAATACACTTATTGTGACAACCATAACTAGAAAGATGCTGTCTTATAATGGAAATTGGTATTCCTTTTCTTCTAGGATGGTTTGTGAATCCCTTATAAACTCTGACACACTTGAATGGGAAAGAACACAGCTTTGGTCCTTAACATTTAAACTGGTTCGGAAAATAATTGGAGGAGTGGATTATAAGGTATTTTGTTCTAATTGTAAAAAGTAGCTGCTTTCAGACATGATACATTTTTCCGGGGTGTGTGTCTTATTTTCAAATGCGAAACCAAATGAAAGTATTTGCTAAACTTGTCTATTTTGTGTTTTGTATTTCCTAAAGGGATTGACAATTACTCAGTCCCCAGTCAGGTACTCCCACCCCTTCTCTGCTCTCCTCCCAACATTCTGAAAAGTACAGGAGGCTAGTACATTTTTATGATGAGGTAGGGAGTCAAAGAGCACAGTGTGTGCTCCTTCCGGCCACGGATCTGAGGTTGGAGCTCTTGACATGAGAGAGCACAGAGCAGGGGTGTGTGCGACAGAGAAGGGGCCGCCGGGCCACCGCTGCTTGCCTTGCCTCGCCTCTGCCTGAGCTCCCGCGGCCTTGCGCCCTTCCTTAACTGCTGTCTGCGTACTAAACTGCCACATACCCACACCCGTCATGCCTTGCGACGCAGGCCCAAGAGCGGCGGAGCCACCGGGCTTTGTGAGCTCGCTTCTGTGACTATTCTTTTTCAAAAAATTACCAGTGCCTGACCCTCTGCTTTATGTCTACATTTTCTCCACTCTGAAATGACCTAACAGTGACCTGACAGATATTTATTGGTTTAAATCAGAATTTAACACAATATTCTGAGATTTTTCTGTTGTTTCTTTCTTTACTGGGTATGTGCAGTGTTTGCTTTCTACTTATTTGCATGATGCTTCATGGTTGTCATTCCATGTACATGCCCTGGTTCTGCAGGCATTTATACTAAATAAATGCATGCTGAATGAAATTTCTTCTCTGTCAGTAATGCAGCTGAAATAGGGAGGTGGAGATGACTAGTGGACTAACTTCATGAGATACTGTTGGGCATTTAGGGTGTGTGGTAGCTGAAAGGGGGGTGAAGCTAGTGTACAGCCGAAAGAGTGAGTTGTCATTTGCCAAGAGGCTTGGAGCACTGTTACCCATGTTTCCAGTGTTTTCAAGACTTGTTGAAATGTATTTCTGTCTGTAGCACAAGGTAAGCCTTTTTGACCCTTTTAACAGAAGGAATTCTTCTAATGTTTTGAGGGCCAAAAAAGCCTAGCAAAGTGTAGAAAGTTAAATATTTATAAGTGGTTTTCTTTATTGATATTGTAAGATGAGAGAGTGTGGGAGAAAGGCAGGGAAAGGGTACCCAGGAGGGAAAAGTAGTCAAACACGAAACTGGCAGATTCCAAGTCGTATGTTGCTAACTTGTTATTGAACCTGTAGTTCGTTCATAGTCAAAGAAAAAATTTTTAAAAAGAGTTCTGTTTTGAAGCATGATTCTTCTCTTGGATTAGTGTTAGGAACTTAAATATTAAATCTAATTCAGAAAACTTTTTAAGACATTGAAACAGTCTGTAACACTAAACATCTGGATCTTTTACCTAACACAGGAGCATTGCTTGAATTTTAACTTACACCTCTTTTTATCAGGGTGTTCGAGATCTCTTAAAAGCAATTTTGGAAAAAATCTTGACCATTCCAAATACAGTCAGCTCTGCTGTTGTGCAGCAGCTTCTGGCAGCCAGAGAGGTAATTTAAACTGAAGTTCGTGACCGTGACCTCACAGCAGCTCTACTCCGCTTAGGTTTGCGCTTCATGATTTCTTCTACCCACAACAGCAGCGTCTGTATTCTTAAGGATGGTATTTCAATTTTATTACATTTCCAAGGGAAATTTTAAATTTAAATTTCTGGTTTTTACTTACGAAAGCAGTAGAAATACTAAGTATTTTAAACCATTATATGATAACATTAGCCCATAAAACACTTTTAGAATCATTCTGCTTTGTAGCTAGTGGTGCAATAATTGTTTTGACCTGCTGCTTTTCTAAATCTCTGAATATATAAAGCTTTTATGAACTATCCACAATCTATTTTATTCTTCATTTTTACGCATTCTTAATGTTATTTAACGAAATTCTTTTATGTTAAAGTGTACATTTTTGATTGACATATATTCATATACATTTTGCATGTCCAACTCAGGCTATTTAACACAGATCACCCAAGGTTTTTTTTTCATTTTTCTTTTTTTTGTGGTAAGAACTTTAAATCCACTCTGTTAGCTAATTTCAGGTATACAGTACACTATTATTAACTATAGTCATCATAACATTATAGATCTTGAATGTATTCTCCCTCAATAGTTAAAGTTGTGTCTTTTGATCAGAATCTCCCCCCAAACAGTAATCTTTTCCCTTTTAAATACTTCAGGTTGTTGTTGCCTTTGTTTTTTGTTTTTTGTTTTGTTTTTGAGGCAGGGTCTCGTGCTGTAGTCCAGTTTGGTCCTGAATACACTGTTTTTGCCCATACAAGCCTTGAACTCATGGCAGTCCTCCTGCTTCAGCCTCCCAAATGCTGGGATTATAGGCGTGTACCACTGTGCCCTAATCTTTATGTGGTGCTGGAGAATCCAGCACAGGGTCTTGTCCATGCTAGGCAAGCACTTTAACCACTGAGCTGTGCTCCCAGCTCCTCTTCTGTGTTTTTTAAAGGGTTTGTATGTAGAACCAGTCAAGAGTATTGTTCTTTTTTTTCTTTTTAGGTTATAGCTTACATATTAGAAAGAAATGCCTGCTTGTTACCAGCATATTTTGCCGTCACAGAGATCAGGAAGCTATATCCTGAGGGAAAACTTCCACACTGGGTAAACTTTATATTTTCCAAAAATTTAATAGAAGTTTTTGATCAAAAATAGCTACATTAATCCTAATGTTTAATATACTGATTTCAAAAGTTACCTTTATTTTTATATAGCATATGTTTATCATGATATATTTTCTGTATTTCCCCACTGACCAGTTAAGTCAGTTTTTATGCTGTTGATACTCAGGTAAGGCTATAGTGGTATGGCTTGGTTTAATTCAGAAACAGATAAGTAGGTAAGTAATTGTTTGAAAGAAAGAAAAAGGAGACTAATCTTTGTAATTATTGTATGAGAGGCATTGTACTAAATCTATGTATATTATCTCAGTTTATGTAAGTGGTCACTTAAGTTCAAAGAAATCTCAACCTTATTTTTATACTTATATTTATTTCTTCTTTCTTCCTTTCTGTCTCTTTTTCTAGTTACTTGGAAACCTAGTATCAGACTTTGTGGATACCTTCAGACCCACAGCAAGGATAAACTCCATTTGTGGTAAGATTATGATTTAAAACGTACTAAACAGTGCTTGATTCTTGATGATCTGACTGTTGAACACAGCTGAAGGATGGTCTCTAATACATACCTTGGTGGCTTGTCTTTTAGTAAGTCTCTAGAAACTTGATAATAACCTTGCACTTGTTTTCAGATGCTTTATGAGCTGACCAAAGGGAAGGAAAAGCAGCTCTGTGGAATGGGTCTGAATGACAGATAAAACCATTCTAGAAAGCGTGTTGCCTGATGACTTGAAAGACCTTTTACATCTCTAGGCCCCTGGAAATTTCAGCAAGTGTATTCTGCTCTGGCCACATGCATGAGATGATCAGGTTCCTTCAGGCCTTTTAATTTACACTTTTGATCTTTATTTTAACTAGGTTTCCATGTTTCATTCAATTCTCTGATTTTTAAAACAGTAACCGTGTGATTTGGCAGTCTTTGCAGTGAAATAATACTCCTGCATTATTTCTAGAAATCTTGGTGGCCTCTGAACTGTCTGAGATTATAGACCATTGAGTGATTGAGTCTATTTTTTACCCCATTATATATATATATATATATACACACACATACATAATGATACATAAACTTTATTAATAAATATGTACATAATGTTTACCATGAACTTGAGTAGTTTGTACATATCTCTGTCTTGTAAAAATTAAAATCCTTTCCCCTCCCCCTTTTTGCCCTCCCACAACATCCTCTTTCCCCCCCAGCTGCCGTTATCAAACCTATGCGGTTCTTTTGTTTTAATATATCACCTTCCTTTCTCCTTCCCATCCTCTCATCTTCTTTTCCCTTTTCCTCTTTTTAAAGTCTGTTTTCTTACTTTCTTCCATGTCTCCTACATTTTTTTATGATTTGATTTTCTCATATTAGAGAAACATTATGATATTTAACTTTCTGGATCTGATTCATTTCACAGACTATAATGGTCTCAAGGTGTATCCATTTCCCTAAAAATGATTCAAATGTGTCATTCTTAATAGCAGAGTAGTATGCATTTCCCTAAAAATGATTCAAGTGTGTCATTCTTAATAGCAGAGTAATACTCCACTGTGGATATATACCACATCTTCTTTCTCTAGTTAGCTGTACTTAGGCATATTGGCTTCTTCCAAGATTTGGCTATTATCGATTGTGCTGTTGTACAAAAGTTGTTCAAGTTATCATTACATCAGTCAGATTTCTTAGACTAAACTTATATCCAAGACTGAATAAATGAATCACTACATTAAATGAATGTGTCTATATCACAAAAGTATATTATACATAAAGCAGTAGATAGAACTGCATACTTAGTTATTTCTGAATTTTTAAAGTATTCTTTCCCAAAGAAAAGCAGGAAGAAATGAATAAGATCATTATTACAAGTTTAGTTACATAATAGGTAATTGAAATGTAAAATTCAAGAGTCACATGTTGAACTAACAGCCAACTGAGTTCTTAGCCAATGGGCTAAGGCTATGTGATCTTTTATCTTTAACGCTCAATGGCAGCTTCAGGGAAAAGACTCTCTAAACTACTTACTCTTACTGTTTTTAAAACTAATAATACCCCAAATCAAAACCTGCCTTCTGCCACTTTCCCAACTAAATATCTATACACATCATACATATCAAAAAAGTTTCAGAGATTGAGATTTTATACCAATTTTCCATGTTGAATAAATTACATTTTGCAAACTAATATACTAATAAAAATAATTATGGGGGAAGTTTCACAGATTTTATGAGAGCTGGCACTGTTTTAGTGGGATACCAGTAGAATGACTGATGTCTATTTTTTTTGGTTATGCTTTCTCTTTAAATGTTTCCTTTCCTCCATGTTCTTTGGTGCTGTTTGTCTGTCTGTCTCAAAGATTCCTTCAAATATTTTCTGCAATGCTGGGTTAGTGGTAGCATATTTTTTTAGGGTTTCTTGGTCATAAAAGATTTTTACTTCCTCTTCAATTTTCAGGGATAATTTTGCTGAATATAGCAAACTCACGTGACACTTGCTTGAAAGATTTCAAGGCTTGAAAGATTTTGCTCCAGGCTCTTGAGACCTTAAAATTTACATTGAGAAATCTGTAGTAATTTGAACGGGTTTGGCATGGTAAAATTATGCCTGGTTTAATCTTGCTGCTTTTGATATTCTCTCTGTGTTGTATTTCTGAGGTTTTGATTATGACCTGCTGAGGCAAGTTTCATTGCTGATTGAAGTTCGTGTTCCATAAGCTTCTTTTACCTGAAATTTTCTTTTCCTAGATTCAAGAAATTTTCTTGCATAATTTCAGTGAATAAAATTTTTATATACCTTTGGTTCTGTCTTCTGCTCTTTCTCCCACACCCATAATTCTGTGATTGGTTCTGTTAGAATCATCCATCATCTGTTGTATCCAACTACTTTGTTCATTTCTAATTTGGAGTCATACCTAATTTTAGCATATTTCCTCAGCTTTGCCTTCAAGGTCTAAAATTTTATCTTCACAATGTTCAAGCCAACTTCCTCTGCTTTCTTATGTTTTTCATATCCTAAATTTTAGCTAGATTTCTTTTCAAAATTTCCACTTGTCTATCAAAATGTTTCTTCATATCTTGGATTTCCTTATTTGTGGCTTCTGTATGGTTAGAAAGCTTTGTATCTGTTAGGACCACTGTTTAGTAAGTTCTTATTTAAGCCTGCTGATCATTGCTTGCATTTGTTTGAACATACCTTCTTTGAACTGGCTAGTCTACTTGTTTATTTGCTTTTTGACTTCTTTCCCTATGAGTTGCACTATTTCAAGACCCATGACATTCGTTTCTAGGCATTTCTCAGAGTGTCCTGTTGTCTTCTTCCTGTGTTTCTGTTGTTGAGGGAATTCACTTTAAAGACATAGCTGAGATGTTTCTTTGAATGTGTATGAGGTTGTGTGTAGGCAGCTATAATTCCTCTTGAATTCTGTGCTGGCAGTAGACAGTGAGTGGGGGACTTAACAGCCTGATGGCCTCTGCAGAGTCTTGAACTTCACCAGCCCCCTGAGCAAAACTCTCCTGCCTGTCCTGGCTTCACTCCCCTGAGAGTAGGACTGTTCTCCCTTGGAGTTGCTCCCACTACACCTGAGCCATTCAGGGGCCTGGCTGCCTTTCTGTCCTCTGTGCAACTTGTCTCTTGTGCCACTTCCTTTTTAGGTACAGATTAAGCACCCCAAAACCCTGAAATGCTCTTTGAGCCTTCTTTACTCTAACCAGTTCAGTTTCAGGCTCTTTTTTAAAAAAAATAACTCCTGCCTACATCTCTGCCTTTTATGGCTGCCAAGTGCTGCTTCTGATCTAGGCTCCAGGAGGCTTTTCCTAGGGAAAGCTGGCATCACATTTGCAGTTTTTATTACCCACAGGCTCATTATTTTTGGAGGCTGGGGCTACCAGCAGCTAGTGTTTCCGCAGATGCAGGTGCTTGCCTCTGCTAGTCTTCAGGCTCCGGTCTCCCTCTTCTGCGGATACCAAGGGCTCAGGGCTGCTCTCATTAAAACATTTTTTTTTCTGTTGGGCAGAATGCAACATTTTTGAGTTTGGACACTCTAAACAAATTCAGTCATCATTACAAAAATAGAGTCAAAGAGAATTTTTACACTTAAGTCAAATTAAATCATTTTTTTTCCTTTGAAGTTCTAGAGACTGAAAACAATATATTTACTCTGAAGCTCTGAAGTACATCCCCAGCCCTATTTTTTTTCTTTCTTCCTTTCTTTCTTTCTTTCTTTCTTTCTTTCTTTCTTTTTTCTTTTCTTTTTTTTTTTTTTTTTTTTTTTTTTTGAGCTAGGGCCTTGCTAAATTGCCCAGGATGGGCTTGAACTTGTGATTCTCCTGCCTCTGCCTCCTAAAGTACTGGGAGTACAGGCCTGTGCTACCAGGCTTAGCATCATTAAACCATTTTTAAATCAGGGTCTGTTTTAGCGCGCGCATACGCGCGCGCGCGCATACGCGCGCGCGCGCACGCCTGTCCTGAAATAGCGCAAATTAAGGACCTGACATTGATGTGTGCACATTTAATTAAAAGCATTTTTGTAATATATACAGGCCGCTGCAGTCTTCTACCTGTTGTAAATAACTCAGGCGCCATTTGTAACTCATGGAAATTGGATCCTACAACTCTTCGTTTTCCTTTGAAAGGCCTTTTGCCATACGATAAGGTATGTTGCCGAAGGTAATAGAACCTTTTATACATCCTGGTAGCCTTCACCCTTAATTGTAAGATGTGTGACCCCAAATTATCTGTATGATCTGCAGAAGTAAATATTTAAAGGTGAACAGTTTATGGTTTACCACATTATGTCACTAACCAAAGACTCCTGTGGTTTGGCCTTTGTATGTATGCTACAGTGGCTTCTGGCACGGTTCTCAGAGATAGAAAAGTCGAGTTCTGAATTGATCCGTAGACTAAAATTCCACATTGAAAGAGTAGTAGAGCCAGAATTGAATTCAATACACTCTAGAATGTCATCTCTTAAACCCTGTGCTACCAAGTCATTTGTCCTCTCCAAAGTTAGAAACGGGTTTTTTTTTTTCTTGTGTAAGATAGTGTTGAAAATTCTTACCATCCTTTTGCTTAACTTCTGAGCAGAACGTTATTTCCTTCCAGTGATTCTTAAGACTTAGTGTGACTATCTAAAGTCACATTTCTACAGTTAATTTTCAAGGGAAGAGGGTATGCTTTTTTTGAATCACTTTGTTGAAAATTTGGTGTTCTTTTTAAGGAACACCACTCCTAAACTGTTGCATTAATTAGCAGTGTTGCTGACTGGACTGCTGCTTTGGTGGGATATAGTTGCTTTTCCGTTTGAAGGTATATCTGTCAAACTAACTCTTGGTATAAAAGCTGCCTAAAGCAGACACTTTGATTATTCTGTTTTAAAATGACCCAAGGAATTCTTTCAAACTAATTATTGAAGTGAATGCTTTGTAACCATACTTCCTTCACAGATTTTTCCTTCCTTCCTTCCTTCCTTTCTTTCTTTCTTTCTTTCTTTCTTTCTTTCTTTCTTTCTTTCTTTCTTTCTTTCTTTCTTTCTTTTTTGAGACAGAGTCTCATTCTGTAGTCCAGGCTAATCCTGAACTTTCTGTGTAGCCCAGGCAGGCCTTGAACTAAATGGCAGTCCTCCTGCCTCAACCTCCTGAGTGCTGGGATTGTGGGCATATGCCGTCATGCACATCCTGTGTGGTGCTGGGGAACCAAACCCAAGGCCTTGTACATGCCAGACAAGAGCTTTTGCTGCTCAACTATGTCCCAGCTTGTATTTTACTGATAAAAGGAAGGAAGATGCAGTGAACAGAGACATTCTAGTACCTAGGCTGAATAGGAAGAGGTTACAGCCTGATAGGAATCCATTTAAAAGAAAAAAAAAAAGTTTTAAGAAATTCAGTAAAGTAACTATGCCTGAATTTGTACCCCACAATTCAATAACACAGGTCTTGAAAGATTATCTTAAACTTAGTACATAAAGTATCTTTTTATTTCTCCATCCTATTCTCCTCATCTTCCCCTCTTTTTCTCCCTCTTCTTCCTCTCCCCCCAGCCAAGAGCTTTGTATAAAATGAGAATAAGCTAACATGCAAATAGTACTTGAAAATTATATAAATAGTACTTGAAATAAATTTACCATCAGCCGTATTGGCAACATAGGTTGGCTGTCTCTTAAGAATAAATTGAGGTGAAAATGCTGTGCTTTATGGTAGTGTTACATTACAGAGAAACTGTCCAGCATGCATAGAATCTTTAGAAATTAATATGTAAAGATAACTTAATATTTTTAAATTACTATAATTTAGATAAGTCAGTTAAGTTGACAAATATAAATAGGTATGTAACTTTTGTCTTCTTTTAAAGGTGTATAAAATGGGGAAAAAAAAACTATTTTAGCAGTATTATTAAGTAAATGGAGGATTAATCAGCTAAACGTTGAGACCTGAAAAGATTTTATTTTTAAACATGCCTTTCTAGTATTATTTACTATAAACTTGATTTGCTTGTTGGATTTGTATACTTACAAGCCTGGAAACTCTTCTGGAAAATTAATTGTTAAGTTTTCATGGAAAGGAAAATGAGGCTTCTGAATACCTAATAAGTTTTATTACCTAGTACAAAACTCTGTATCAGTGACATTGTGAGACTCTAAAATTGAAAAATGTGCTCAGGAGTTGAGGTAGGAGGATTGCTTGTACTCAAAGCCAGCCTGGGCTAGAGAGTTAACCTGTCTCAGGTAGGCAGGTAGGAAGTAAGGAAGGAAAATAGGCAGGTAGGTAGAAGATAGATAGATGAGAGATAGATAGATAGAAAAGTATGAACCTTTTGTTTTAAGGAAGTATGAGTGGGAAGTATACTGGGGAAGAGAGTAAAAGAACTGGTTCTAGTATCATCATTTTTTTTTAACATTTTGTATGACCATGGGCAAATTCCTTTATTTCAGTTTTTCACATGAGGGTGGGAGCAAATTAACTGTAAGCACTAAAATCCTAATTTTTTTTCACTAGATTTTGCCTCCTGTGGGAAGGTAACACGTTTCTTAGAGAATTTTTAAATCTCAATTTAAAATAATTGAATTAATATTTACATCTATCTTGAAGCAATAATTTTTTTTTATTTTCTTTAAAGGATCTGTTTGAACCACAGACTGCTTTGTTGAGATATGTATTGGAACAGCCTTATTCCAGGGATATGGTCTGCAATATGCTAGGTTTAAATAAGCAGGTACTGTACGCTGGAAATCTAGTAAAATCTGCGTAGAATCTGCACTATTCTTTTCTCTTTTCTTTGCTATAGCCAACTGAGCAAAACAGTTAAGAACCCTTTGGTGATTTTTTTAAGTATATAGTTTATTAAATAGCGTATTATTTCTATCATGTATATATTGCTTTAAGAATGTTTAAATAAAAGGAGATATTTTTAAAGTTGGTTTATTTTGCATTGCTTTTTTTTCTATAAGGCCAGTTTCAAGTATACCTTTTGCCAGAGAAACCTACACATGACTTAACCATAATTTTTGACCATGATTTTTGGATATCTTTTTGTAACCCTGGTATCTTCAGCGTGGCCTCTGATTTTTTTTTTTTTTTTTTTTTTTTTTTTTTTTTTTTTTTTTTTTTTTTTTTTTTTTTTTTTGTATTTGTTTTTAGTGGTTTAACATGTGGGAGGGTTTGTGCTGACTCTGGGTTCCTTGAGGCTGGCCTCATAGTCACTGTTTTGTCTTTTCTTTTTTTCTTCCTTTATTTTTGTTCTGTCCTGTCTTGTCCTGCCCATCCTCCAATGCTCTAGACCTTGAACATTGCTCAGGTATGTTCACAACCTTACTGTTGTATTGTGACTAACGATATGCTGGCCGCTTTGTAGCCACTGATTCCATTTAGAGAATACGTGTATGGTCGGGGCTTGAAATTGGCAGGACCATGCTGAGACCAAGGCCACTGGAAAAAATTATTTCTTCTTGGGATATGAGAGTTATTTTTGGTTGATAGTTTTTGGTTTTTTGGTTTTTTGGCATTTTTTTAAACTCTTTTTTTACTTTTTCTTTTTTGTTTTTTGTTTTTTTTTTTTTTTTTTAAATGAAAGAGACAACACCTGGCACTCAGTAAAACCTGTCACTTTTTGATGGGTTGTTTTTCCTTCCCACTCCATTTTACTCTTGCATACTTTAGGGCTAAAGTTAGCCTGATAAAATTTTCAGGATGGAAAGATTTATGGTAGCATCTATCTTTCCAGACTGTTAAATAAACAACAACCAAAATACTTAAGTTGCTTTGACTTAAAATAAAAACAAATTACAATAACAATGCAAAAATGCACCTTAACAAGATATGCTGCTTTTAAAAGCTGGAGTGGTAAACTTTATACAGGGAAGGATTTTTTTGAAAACATGGGGATTGACTGAGAAATGTCACACTCTTAGGTGACCCCACACCTCTTGACAAACACCCTTTGTCAGTCTTTGCCAGATGTGTCCTTCTCCTAGAGTGGGCTCCTCTCAGTTGCAGTTCACCTGTGAAAGGGGAAAACACCATGGCCACACTTTATTATAAGCCAAACTCTTATGCAGTCCCAAGTCTGTTCCAGGACTTTTCACCTTTGACATTTGAAGCAAAATAGTTGTTCCAATTATTTTTGTTTAAAATTTTTGATCCCAATATATTAAAATAGGCCAGTTTTTTCGTTTTTGTTTTGTTTTCTTTTTTGGTTTTAAAAAGACATTCTTGTCTAGGTTATATAAAATAACGTTACTGTTTGCAATACTATAGTGAAGGTTGTGCCAGTGCTTCCATTTATAAAGCCCTATTTTTAAGGACATATAGCTTGGCCATAAAACTTGCTCAGTGTTGAAACTTTGCATGCCAAACCTCACCCTAGTAGCAATATCTCTTTTATTATTTTAAGTTTTTTCTTCTGAGAAATTTACCAGGTTTCCTTGTTTGGGCAAGCCTTTGTACATGTGAAATTGAAACTGCTTCACCACTAGAGTATCTGACAGTTACTTTATATAATCTGTCAATTTAACTTCTTAAATACCAACTCATTAATTCTGATCAACTTTCTCTTGAGTTAGAGGTAAGTATTCATCTAACTTTGAAAGAATGCTTCATGCTATGTTTTAAAAATAATTTTTTTCTCATGAGAAGTCATACTTGACTCAGTTTTTTTTACAGTTTGGAGAAACGTACCCATGGTCATTTGAGCTGCGAGTAACATCCCCCAGATGTCTTTAGCTGTTCATAGCTTTTTTGTTTTGGGGAGGCAGCTCTTTTCAAAGTAGAAATTTGATAAAATTTCAAGAAGAGTATTTTGGATCTGATCATTTCAATAACAAGTTTCAACCTAAAAGAAGTTTATGACTAAGACATAGATCCATGAAAAATAAAGTTTATAATGGAAATGCTGACAGAACATTATTAGTATTGGTCCCACTGTAGTGTAAACATTGTCAAAAATTCATAGTTCATCAGTAATTGTTTTCATAGGAAACTAGTGAGGGGACTCAAATGGAACGTAATATGCTAAGTTGATTTAATATATATATATATT